>PVIA01005585.1:0-112474 GCA_004024845.1 Tonatia bakeri
GAATATCTGGGCCCCATGGCTTAGCCAACTTGATTCATAAGATTAATCATTGCATTGTCTTAACCTCATTACCAAAATGAGGATATTGGATAGTGTAACACCTTTTATGGCCCTTCTTCTTTTTGAAAAAATTCTATATCTTTATAATTTCAGTTCTTATTCCTACAGTATTTTGTTTATAACAAAACAAACAAAAAATCCCATGGTCTTCCCTTTGGTCCCTGGAGATGGGAGATGTCAAGGGCTTTCCTGTATGGTTATAGAAAATCAAGTCCTGGAATTTTCTGGTCTGTTTGAACCATGTTGAAAACCACATGTGATGTTTGTTCTGATTTGCTAAGACCCTGAGAGACCTTTTAACTGCAGATGTGAAACCTGCACGTTTTTTTTCCCTAGAAGCGGGACTAATGTGATAGGGAACAGATTTGCTGTACAGCCATCCAACAACCCAGGAAGCCTTACTGAAGGGACCTAAAATAGCATGAAAATTCCATAGCAGTGTAATCAACCGAAGTATTAAAGAATCATTAATATGAAACTGCTTCATGTTCCTATGCCTTTGACTTTCAGTTTATTATTGTCCTCTCTTCTACTGTTTTCTGTTCAGTCCTGTTCTCTTTTTGACCTCCTGTTCTTTCAATAACCTTTCACTATCCTAACTTTCTGCCTGGAATTTTCCACCCTTTGGCATTTTCTCCCTTGAGATGCTTATATAACTGTTTACTTTGGTGACTTATTCCATTAGTTCCTCTCTGGACAAGATGATTTTGCCAATCTTGACATCCTAGGGCTCCTGAACTCATCATTTAGATTCCTGTTGCCTTTTAAAGTTATTTGTGTCAGTCATTTTTAATAGAATTTTATATTTTTCTACCTCCTTAGCTACTTTCTTTGTGAGAATTTATATTGAGTAAAAATGCCATTTGTCCTCAGGAAACTCATTTTTCTCTCCAGCTGAAGTTTACTAATCTGAAATGAACTTTAGAGCCGTTGAGTTGCCTTCTAGCTCTGGAGCTGTTTGGCCATGTTGGTAAATGGTCTGGAGGTTTAACGATCACTGCAGAGGTGGTCAACAAACACAAGATTTGGTAAATGACTCATCGTCAATTTCATACTTGGGTGTGTATCCTGTTTCTGATGTGACAATCATCCAATATTCTCTGACTTACTGGTTTCTTATTCTATATAGTTGCATTTTTTTCTTCTTAACTTATTTTGAGACTATGTTTTTCCTTCTTTATATTCAGGGCTGAATTTTTCTTGTTTCCATGCAGTTTACAGGAACTAGGTATAAAACATTCTTCCTGCAGTATCTCAGCAGGACCAAAAGGTATGTGAGACTCTAGGAGCATCGCAATTCATTACCGCAGCACTCCTTACACCTGTGTCTTCAGAGAGAGTGTCAGTCCATACCAGGGTGTTTGCAAAATGTCTTTGGCATGCAGAAAGAAATACTCATACCTCTGTTACAGTTATTTTAATCTCATTCTTTAAAATTATCTTCATTTTATATTTTATAATGTCTATATTAATATGCCAAGTAGGTATTTAGAGAATTGACTGTCTTTATATCTATGTACAATGTACTTACTTAAAAGTTTTTTATTGTTTGGGAGGTGTGATTACATAGTTTGGAGGCCAAATGTTTGTTCCTTCAGGTGTAAAATCATTAGGATCTTGTATTAGTCAGGGTTCCTTTGTTGTAAGCAACAGAAACTCATTGACCAACTGAGGCAAGAACTGAAGACACTGCTGACTTACAAAATCAGGGGGAGCTGGGCCATCCAGCCTCAAAGGCAGCTTCTATGGCAGCCTTGGACCTCTGGGGAAGCACCACCTCTACTAATCCTTAGGGACTTGCCATTGGCTGACTCAACTCTAGTTATCTCCCTCCCTCGGGGTCTCCACGCAAATTCACATTTCTAAGGAAGAGAGTCTGAATGGTCTACCTTGAGTCACATGCCCCACCCCTAAAAACCTTTTCTTAGCATCCTTTCATAAATATGTCCTATGAAATATTTTCTGCTATAAATATCTATAAATTCAGATACCAAGACATGAATGCTTACTGAAAAATGCCAATTATAACAATTTTTATACCCAGAAAGAGAAAATATAACACGTTTAGTCTAAAATGTTATTTTTCTGCCAGAAGCAATACTTCTGATTTTTTACTTTGTTGTGGCTTTCTCCTTTCCTTTTCTATTTCACTTACTTGACATTTGAATTCTTAAACTTTTTTACTGTAGTTCAATTACAGTTGTCCCCATTCCCCCTATTACTCTCCCCCACCTCCCACATTCAATCCTCCCCTACCGCCATTGTCTTTGTCCATGTGTCCTCCATACATGTTCCTTGATGGACTGTCCCTTATTTTCTCCCATTATCCCTCTCTCTGCTCCACTCTGGTTACTATCAGTTTGTTCTTTATTTAAATATCTCTGGTTATATTCTGCTTGTTTGTTCGTGTTGTTCATTACGTTCCATTTATATGTGAGATCATATGGTATTTGTCTTTTACCACCTGGCTCATTTCACTTAGCATAATGCTCTCCAGTTCCATCCATGTTGTCATGAAGAGCAGGAACTCCTTTCTTCTGCTGTGTAATATTCCATAGTGTTTAGATCCACTCATCTACTGATGGACACCTAGGTTGCTTCCAGCACATGGCTATTGTAAATTGTGCTGCTATGAACATTGGGGTACACAGGTTCTTTTGAATTAGTATTTCAGGATTCTTAGAGTATAATCCCAGCAGTGAAATCACTGGGTCAAAAGGCAGATCAATTTTTAGTTTTCTGAGAAAATTCCATACTGTTTTCCATAGTGATTGTACCAATCTGCAATCCCACCAACAGTGCACTAGGGTCCCATTTTCTCCACAACCTCTCCAACACTTGTTGTTTGTTGCTTTGTTCGTGATGGCCATTCTGACCAGTGTGAAGTGGTATATGTAGATGGAGTTGGACGTTAAGGGATGCAATTAATGTAGAACCGAAACGTACTAGTAGCTAGTACCTAGTATGTTTCGGTTCTACATTAGGGGCTAGTACATACTTTGCTCAAACATATTTCAATTAGAGAAATGCCCATGTGGTGGAATTTCATGATAAATGTCAAATGCCATCTTAGAGGAATCAAATATATCCAATTTTATATTTCTATTAGTGCCTTGTTCTACTTGGCTTGTCAGATAAACATCCAGAGCCTAAAACAAATGTGACACCCGGGAGGTACTTTTCAAAACAGGGCAATCAGGGAGTGAAAGCCAATGATTTGGTTATAACCCATCAAGTCCAGAGAAGGTCAAGGGAAACAGCACTGAACCACCACAGGTAAGTAACCAGGTCCCCATGTGAAGAGCAGGAGTGTAAAATGCAAGGAGAGAGACTTCCTCCTAATTTTCGTAGGAGTCATTAGGATTATATCTAACCTGGTGGAGCTAATGGGATGTCATGATTGAAACACTTGGTTGTACCTCTTCATTGTAATCCTTTGGTCTATATTCTCTCTAAAAGAAAAGAATGGATTCCATTATATAGATATCATTGATTTGGAAACTTCCTGTCACCTACTGTGTGCATACCACCATAAAATATTCTCAGATTCACCAGAATTTGATAGTGAGCAAAGGGAGGAGAAAGGGTAAGAAGCATACCATTCAAATAACAATTACATGCTGAAAAATGTAATACAGACAGATAGTTAAAAATGTAGAAGGTCAAGAGAAATAGAGGTTAGTATGATCAAATGAGGATTAAAAGTCAGCATGGGGAACCTAAAACTTGAAATGGGGCTTTAAGGATGCAAAGGTTTGCACATGAGAAACAGAAAACAGGAGGACCAGTCTGTATTTTAGCTATACAGAAACCCTGACTTAAGATATTTTAATGTGGAGTTTGAGTCCAATGGCAGCTCAATGAAACAGAATTTTAATATTAGTTTATAAGCAAGTTTACTGCGATTGGAATCTCTTTACATGAGAAGTTAACACAAGAAGTAAGTCTCTTCTCTTCCTTCCAGGTGTGTCTGCGCAGCTGACCAGCACCTGGCATCGTCGGAATACTTCCGTAGGAACACCATTTTGGATGGCTCCTGAGGTCAGATAGAGTTTTAGGGAGACAAATGTAATATTTGATCCTTTCTGACTTTCCTCTTAAATGAATAATCTATCTTCATATGTATTTGGGAATATTACTATAATAGAAGAAACCGTAAGCTAGTATTGCTTTTGTGTGAGGTTTTTGCATGTCTGAGGAGGAACTGGGAGGTGCTCGCTGAATCTGCCATGGATGAATAGATGAGCAAATGAAGCATCGAACGAGTGAATGCATCAGAGGAGCTAAGGAGAAACTGCCTGTAGCCTTAATTTTTCATTAAATTTGTTTTTAATTGCTTAGCATATATCGATATAAATAATATTTAGATTCTGGTGTTAAATTATTTTAGAAATATTATGAAAACCCCTAGCCTTTGTTTAAGATCAGATTAGGTCTATTAACCTATATAACAGATTTCCATAGTGAGTCACTCTGCTTGGAAACTGTGTTCCACTTTAATAGATTCTTTGCATTATTGCGGTTGGGATGGAGAGAAACCGATAAAATAGTTTAGGAAAAGAGTGTTCTAGGGTCACATCTCTCCACAGTCACTGTTAATGCCTTCAGTCTTTTTAATTATGTTTATCAGAAAAGAACACTTATGTTTAAAAACTCTCTTTGCAACCTTTGCTCTGCTGTTTATCTGCAATTTTCTGAGGAGAGATAGGAGGAGAAGTAAATCAAATACTACATTAACATTGCAAAATCTTACAATTAAATTTGTTTGAGGATTAAATCCTGCTGTACTATTTCTATTTTAATGCTAATTTAATTATTACTTGGGAAAAAAGTTAAATTGTAAATGTAATAAAATATGGAGAAAGGATAAATTATCTTAAGAAACTCTTTAAAACTCCAGTAGATTTAAAAACTTTCAACAGGGACTACATCTTAGAATAAAAATATCATGCCCAAATCATTTTTTTATTTGTCTTATCAGTTGGAAGTCACAAAATATAAAAAATATTTTAAATATAAAATATAGTTCTTAAAAAATATAAAGTTGAATTTTCTTTTTGTGATCATTGATATTATAATCATTATTTGCAGTCCATCTGTATTTATATTTGCATATTTAGAAATAAATTCTGAACTAATTGTTTAGTAATTCTTCCATGTAACACTATTTTATAATATTGTAGAAAAATTCAATTTTTTTCAGTTATATCCTTTGATTAGTGAAATTTTTAAAAATCTGGTTGCAGTTTCACAGGTTCATGTGCTCCCAGGTAAGTGTTGATAAGTTTTTAACAATATTTATTTTTATTTAGTATATTTTTATTTTATTAATGGCATAAACCTGATTGCCTTCCTTCAGACTTGTCCCATTGCTCCCTTAGGCACCCCTGCCTTCTAGTTGCTGGGAAAGATCAAAGTCATTTAATTAGACTGCTCTCACGTTTGTTTTTCTTTGTCTCCTTCATTTTTAATTCACTAAAGATATGTTCTTTATCTTGCCAAGATATATGACTTCATTTACTCGTCGATGGTTTGTGGAGTGATTGATTGCACAATCTCTAGCTGCGCATTTGATCCCATCTCTTTACATTTGGAACGCAGTTTCTTTGCCCTTTCTGTTTGACATTTTCACAAATATTTCTTTTCATAAGCTTCTCCCCTTATGTTTGCAAACCTCTGTTTGCTAAGGTAGTCTATGTTCTCAGAATGCAACTACTACTGCTGATCACAATTTGAGCTTTTACTCTCCCAAGCTACTCCTTTACTTACAGTTATCAAACTTCATCAGTTTGAACACTTACACACTGTTCTAAATATTTTGCTACATGTTTTCTTCAGTCCTCACCTGAGGACATGCTTATTGCTTTTAGAGAGAGTGGAAGAAGGGAGGGAGAGGGAATGAAACATCGTTGTGGGAGAGAGACATCTATTGGCTGTCTCTTGTGACTGAACCTGCAACCTAGGTATGTGGCCTGACTGGGGAATCCTGCGCTCCAACTAACTGAGCCACATAGGCCAGGGCGCTACGTGGTTTTTAAAGTCACGAACTTCACTTTTCTTTTTCTTTTTCTACTAGGTAATTGCATGTGAGCAGCAATTGGATACCACATATGATTCCAGATGTGATACGTGGTCCCTGGGGATCACGGCTATTGAACTAGGGGATGGAGACCCTCCACTGGCCGACCTGCATCCCATGCGTGCACTCTTCAAAATACCAAGGTTCGCAGATTCTAATACTTGGTCCAGTGTCTGCAGCCCAGCTTTCCTCTTCCCACCACTGAGCGCTCATCATGCTCATCATGGAAATACTCAGATACATGTCAGCCAGTTGGGGGCAGAGTGGCCTGGAATATCACTGTGCTCCTTCCGAGATACTATATTTGTTCGATAATTTCATTTCCTTGGTCTACATAGAAGAGTTTTCTCTTGACACATAGTATGTCTCTTTTCTTTTTCAAGGATTTGATCTCAGGAAACAGCAGCTCCTCCCAGGCTGTGTTCACTCCCACCTTCGTGTGGCACCCTGGCCCACAGGCGTGCAGCAGTGACTTGCTTTGCCTCACTCCGTCGATCTAGTAATTTTCACTGCTTGCTAAGACTTCTCTTTGTTTAGAACTTTAAAATAAAATTATAAAAATATAAATAAAATGTACTCATAAAATAATAATTACATAAATATGTTAACGTTTTAAATATATTAACATAAAATGTAAACTTAGAAGAAGAATCTATTTGGAGCCATAAAAGCCCATTTCTGTATCTATGTAGACCCCTCCCCTTCAGCGGGTATGTTGGCAAACTTTCTCCTGCTTTTTCTATTACTATTTTATATGTTTTGGTTGATTCCTATATAGTTCAGAAAACTGACATGAAAAGGCTGTCTATTTTTATTACAGATGTGTTGTCTTCTGAAGACTTTCTTAAGGATTTTGCCTGGTATCTTAGTTTTAATGGGATGCACATGGAGGGCCTGGGGTGACAGGGTCCAGGGCACAGTGCCAGATGGTATACTATGGCTTGTGACCACATTCTCTATTAAATTCTATGGTTCCAGTGCCTGTAGACATAGAATCATATGTATAAAGCCCTGGGGGTAGTTTTCTAGTCCTAAAAATGAATGCCAACATTTTATATTCATTTCCAAATGGATCCATTTAGAATATTTGGCATGTAATTAAATTAGTGTAAGACCAAAGCATTTGACTTTTGTTTGTAATTTTACTTTTGAATTTCCTGTCCGATACATTGTCAATGTATCTTTTAGGTTTTATTGTTTGTAAAATACACTGCTCATTTGGTAAGTGGGGAAACAAGATTACGAATAAGAACAGAAAACCTGCTCTATACCATGTCTAAGACGTTTCATTAAATTTGAGGAAAACAGAAAAACACTCAGTATTTCCAAACTCCTATTATCATTCAGTAATGCATAATGAAGCACTGAATTTCCCAAACCATTTTAATTATGGTTTAAATGCCCACAGTTCACCCAATGCTATTGCTTTTGGTGACGGCACTACCTGGAGGAGTAATGACACTACACAGTTGACATATGCTGTTCCCATGAGCAAGATACTCTAGAAACTACATCATCTTAGTTATTGCTTACTTCTTTGACCACCAGTATATCTGTAAAATGGAATTCTAAGAATTCCCACTGACTGTAGGAGCAAATACACAAAAGGAATCTGAAAAGCTACTCAGTTCTGAGTTCTCTAAAATCGTCAGAACTTTGTTATCCTCAGAGCAAGCCAGTATATCTCTTAGGAAGGAAATTCTCAGGAAAACAAGAAACAAAGCAAGATTGTCAAGGAAGGAAAGAATTGCTTCTTTTAATGTGCAAATCAACACTCTTCCAATCATCCTAAGGACTGTAAAATGAGCTTTAGGGGTGATCTAGGGTAGATGAGTAGCTGCACTTTTCTTTAATGAGCCTGTACAAACTGTACATTAATTTCATTATAAGCTATTTAAGGAGTAATGCAGGGCTGAAGACAAAATGCTTCCATTCCACTAATGAAAACAAAGAGCTGTTAGAATTAACATAAAACAGTACTTCAGCAAATTCAACTACCATGGTTGGTCAATGTTGCTTGATTACAGAGTTAGCTCAGCCTCATTTTCAAATGATGTTTTTTTGTATTCATAAACATGCTGAAGGAGAAAAGATTTGTTCAGCTTAAAAATGAAAGGAATTAATAACGAAATCTTCTAAGTGGCATTCAGAGCTTTATATTGTTCAGTTCCTTGCTTTTGTAACCTTATTTCTGACCATGTATTCAGTAACAACAGAACAACCCATGGAGGCATTGTCCTCACTGTCCTATACCCTTCTCTGCTCCAGTTTCCTCCATCTCCTGAGCGCGTCCTGTCAGGTCACCTCTGTGCACCCTGTGTGTCCCTCAGAGACTTCTGCAGGACTAAAAGCAAAAAATCTTTTTCCTAGTATTCCTTGTCTCTATTCTGCTAAGTATTGATGTTTTCCCCTAGGGCTCTCAGGTAAAAGCAAGAAGATTCTTTAAAAGAAAAAAAATTTCAGTTAGAAAAATTGGGTCATCTATTAAATGCTTTCAGAGAAACAAGAAACCCATCATTTTATATAAAGAATGATTAATAACTCATTATCTGCCTTTGAATTGGAAAATGATGGTAATGTTTGATGTTACCTGGCAGGACCTGTGAGAGCAGTACTGGATTAGTCTGTCTGGTTCTGCACCTAAGTTTGCACTGACTCAGCCATGTATACAATCCAACCTTGATTCTTATTTTTCTAGGAATCCACCTCCAAAACTAAGGCAGCCTGAGATATGGTCAGCAGAATTCAATGATTTCATTAGCAAGTGAGTAACAAGAAAGTCTTTTTTTCAAAAATTGAAAAAAATACCATCCTGTTCACCTTGAAATGTACCTTTTAGAACAAGTCCCTTGTCCTTCTGAATCTCTTCCTTACTTTTTATCTATTAAACAGCCCCAGAGGTTTCCATTGTTTTCTTCAAAACAAGCATTTGTTGATTCTTGTGAATGTTCAGTGTTCCTTGAATTCATTGTTCCTCAAACAATGTCTCAAGGTCCTGTTATCCACTTATTGATAGTGATGCTTATGCAGACGTTTTTCATCATTCAGTAACACACTCTTCTGTCCACCTGCCTTTCGCTACCATGCCCACAGCTTCTCGCACCTGCTCAGCCATCTTCTATTTAGTCTGTTATTTAACCCTCTGTTTATCTTCGTCATTAATTCTCATCACAGAAAATATTTATTACAGTTGGTGAACCACATAATCATAAAGATAAATTGCTTATGCATTTGAAATTCAGTGAACACTTTTAACTTGATGATGTAGTGCAGTGCCTTAGCAATGCCAGGTGCTGTGACTCTAGTCACTTCCAAATATCCATCCCACAGACTTTTTTTTTTACTTAACCAATTTCATTGTTAGGCATTATGGATGTTTCCAATTTACTTTTTTTTATTGTCATTCTATTGTAATTGTCCCAATTTCCCCCCTTTGCTGTCCTCCTCCCAGCCCACCCCACCTCTCCCACAGTCCTTGTTTTTTTTTTCACAATCTATTATCACTTCACCTTAAAAAATAAGGGTATGGGATGACCCCAGATGGTAAATGGGAGAAAGAGGTATTAAGATTTGGTGTCAGCTCCACTCAGAATATGTAGAAAGGGCAAAGAAAGTAGAGGAACCAGTCATACCCATATGTAACTACCATCACTGGTTTTCCTACCAAAGATATCTGCTTATTCTTACAAAGAGAAGGGGCATAGATAGATTTAACAGCTGTGTAGACCCAAAAAGGATCGATGACCTTTTTTTCTTAGTTTTCACTTAACCAGTCATTACTGAGTATGTATTATGCACTAGAGAATAGCTAATAAACTGCAATCAAATTTCACAAATCCCTTAAAAAAATCATCAGTAACTTTGAAAGTTATCCTTCAGTTCATAATTACACTCTGTGTTTGCAGACCCTCAGTGGAACCTGGTGACTTTGACATATTTCACACAACTTCACCTCTGAGAAACATTCACTGATTTCCTCCAGCGGTTAGTGTTCTGTTCTGTGTGCTCTCATGGTGTTCCCTTTGTCTTCCTCTAGTAACAGCGCCACTTCTGTTGGGCTCCCTTCTTAGAGGCCTTTCTTCCTAACCAGACAAGCAACTGCAGGGCACTGAATGGGCCTTAATTGTCACCGTACAGCAGTGTCTTAGCAAAATACCCATACACATCAGATTTTGATGAAGTTTGCTTAAATAAATAATTTTTTGAATAAAATAATTTTTATGTGACTAAACTCAATATATATATATATACACAAGTGCTTCAGATATCAGAAACTGACACATTCTGTTAAACTAAATGAAAACTAAGAACTTTCATTTTCATCCTTATTCCATCCTTACTCCTTAGCATGTTTTAGCATACCTCGGAAATATCTTTTTGGTTAAGCCCAATAAAATTAATTGCCTTCTTACCATTTCAGAAGAATTAATAGTACAGATTAGAAATGGCACTGCTCAGGTCAAGGTTCCTTCCTTTTTTCCTTTTTCTGTATCCCCAAATGACAGCCTGACTCTGGCCAGTTTTCTCATAATCACAGATTCTCAGAATCTTGGGGTTGGAAGGATATTGTAAATTTATATAGCCCAGACTTATATTCAGAGTGTAAATCCTTCTCTAACATATCCACTGGGCCATCATCCAATCAGTAAACATCCCTAATAAAAACAGTTGTACTGCCCAATGTGGCCTGGTCTATCCTTGGGAAACCTCACTGTTGAAGTTCTTCCTTATGCTGACCTGAAATCTGTTTCTCTCTTTTAAAAAAAATTATTTAATTTAAGAAACAAAAAGAGATTGGTTTATTGTTCCACTTATTTATGCATTTGTTGGTTGATTTTTGTATGCACCCTGACTGGAAATTGAACCCACAGCCTTGGCATATTGGGATGATGCTCTAACCCGCTGTGTTAACCAGCCAGGGGCTGTTTCTCTTTAATTCCACCAATCCATCTTAAGGCTTCTGGTTTTTTGTTCTTTTTGTTGCTGTTATTCTTTCTCTCTTATGATCACTGAGAACTGTCTAATTGCTCTTCCAAATATCCAAAGACAGCTCCACAGCTGAAGGAAAATCCTAAGTTTGTTCAAATGTTCCTCCTGTGATATTGCTTCAGGTGCTCTCCCTCCTGGCCTCCTTTCTCATGATTCTGCTCTAGTGGAACCTCTCAAGGAGTGAACCACACGTAGATTTACTGATATGGAATTTTAAACATCTTAAGTGCATTAGCCTTCTCAAATGAGTTAGCAGTTTTATCACATAGAAAGAACTAGATCAACTGAGAAGCCTCTAAAAGCATTAGCAAAGGGAATCTGAAAAGTTTGTTTTAGTTTTAGATAAACGTCAAAACTGTAATGACTTCATTGTTGTTTAGTTTTAACTACTGTCTTGTAAAGGTGACTTCACAGTGCAGACCAAATTTAATTATCACTATCAATAATGCTTTCTGGGAGAACAAGGAGTAGTATTTAGATGGAAGTTGGTAGCACTACAACATAATCACAGATGTGTGCACTTTCACAAACATTCATTTCATCATATTGCAGATTAACATCCTGTGAGATGTTTCCTGGGCTGAGCAATTATGAAGAGCATTGTTGTCTTATGTTAGCACAGCTTTTAGGAATATGAATCTTAATTTATCTAAGTTATCTAATAATTGCATGTTCTTTTTTGCCAGTGCAGGTGCTTGACTAAAGATTATGAAAAACGTCCAACAGTGTCAGATCTTCTACAACATAAATTCATTACTCAAATTGAGGGCAAAGATGTGATGTTGCAAAAACAACTCATGGAATTCATTGACATTTATCAATGCATGGGAGGCACAGAAAAAGCCAGGTAATCAAATAATTCTTGATTCCAAAAGCCCAAGGATCACCTACAAATGTGAACAATTTTATAATGAAGTAGTTGTTCAGATGAGAAAAGGACTCATTTAAACTCCCAGCTTGTGATTCAGAGATACGGAACACTTACTGTGCATGAAAAGTGATTGCCACATGTTGCGTGCATCCCAAAATTGGTAAAATTACTGGCAACCTTTTTTTAAAAACTTCATCAGAACAAAGAATGTGAACTTCAATAGGTGATTAGTATTGGTGCACATTTTCATGCATTTTCTACTCCTCTGTAAAGTAAGGTAGATTGAGGTTTAAAAAGGAACATAACATTTGAAAGATTTTTGATACTAGCATTTGTTGGTATCATTTTCCCTGGTTGAATTATATTCAGAAATAATTTTAATGTCTTTATACTTCCTATTTGGTTTTTTAGTCATCTACTGCATATTTATAATGTTGACTACGTTTTATACTCATTTAGATACTGTATGTGTTCATTTTAGGAAGTTTAGATGAGAGAGAGTGTAGAACATAAAAGTCAATCAAATATAACATTTTAATTTATAACCTAGAATCTTATGAATAGAAATAAATTTTAAAACAATATTAGAGTAACCTTTTGTTTTAAAGACTACCTTCTTTCAGTAAATAGTGAATGTCCATATCATTGAATATCCTTCTACCACAAATTTTTAAATTCCTGCACAACATTGTCTTCCATGACCATTCAATGACTAATTCAACTAATCCCTTATTATTAGACATTTAGGTTATTACTAATTGTTTTTATTCCAATAAATAACACTGAAAAAAGCTATACATGAATCTCTTATTATTTCCCTAAGATAAATTGTTATAGATGTGCTGTTAAATCTAAGAGTAGTCTCCTGTAATTTAAATTCATTCTTGAGAATCTTACTAGTTTCATCTCAGGAGCATATCACTATTTAGGGACCTGGAGTAAGTGGGTAGAAAATAGGATATGACTTAAAAGGCAACTGTATTTGAATTCCTGTTGTAGTTTTACATATTTAATTCCTATTTCTTTAGTGCTCCCTACATGCCAGACATTGTATGAGGACTTTATTTATGTTACCTCATGCTCCTTTACAACAACCCTGAGGAAAATATTTTATGACACCCCATTTTCACAGCTGAGAAGAACTGAGGTTTTGTTTTGTTTCTGTTTTCTTAGAAAGAAGGGAAGGGAGAGAGAAATAGAGGGAGAGAAACATCTATGATCTGTTGCCTCTTATATGTGCCCCAGCCAGGGACCAAAAGGCAACCCAGGCATGTGCCTTGACAGAAAATCAAACTGGCATCTTTTGCTTTGTGGAATGATGGCCAACCAACTGAGCCACACTGGTCAGGGTTTTTTGTTTTTTTGTTTTGTTTTGTTTTTTAGAACTAAGGTTTGAAGAGACTCATTAATTTGTATGAGGCTGTATAAGTAATGAATGAGTTAGCAAGAATTCCAATCCTGATCCAAAATCCAAAGCTTTATTCACATGAGTGTAAATGACCTTACAATTGTGGATCATCTTGGGAGACATTAATCCTTGCCTATGTGAGTTGATAACTTTGCTAGAGAGAGACAGATAATATACCTGTAATGAGGAAAAATGAAAGTTGTGAATGGAGTAGAGTGCCAAAAAGAAGGAAGTGTGGGAAAGAAGGGGAAAGGGTCATAAATAAATGACCCATGGACATAACCAAAAGGGGGTAGGATTGAGGGTGGGAGGTGGGGTGGGTAGAGCAAGAGAAAGTGGTGGTTAGAAAATGGAGACAACTGTATTTGAGCATCAATAATAAAAAAAGATTAAAAAAGAAGGAAGCAGGCATGGAAGTGGTCTTGGGCTCATAGATGCCCATCATCTTGTCTTTGTGTGAATACAGTTTCATAGTCTGCTACAATCCCATCCTTCTCAAAACAAAGAGACAAACCACCAACAAACAAATCAAACAGAAATTGAGTTTACCAACATTGTACAGGGTGTTCAATGTCAAGAACTATGACAGACCCGAGATTCACCCTATTTGCCAGCTAGTAAGTTCACTTGCCAGTTTCGTGAAGGCTGGCAGAAGACCCAAGACTCATGGATCATGGACAAAGGACTTTCGTTACTCATAGTTGAGTCAGCAGCATGAGTTCATGTTTGTTGTCCTTGCCACACAAGTCCTAGGCTGATGGCCTAAGTAGGTACTATATACACAGGGGGTTTGCCTCACAGTTGTGAAATTCTAAGTTTGGAAAACTAATCCTTTAAAAAGTTCTTTAGCAAATCTGTCCAAACTCCCTGGAGCAAACATCTTTATTATACCAGAGGACAGCAAATAAAACTTCCATCTGTTCTGGGGGGAGATGTTTTCTTTGGATTGTAAACCTAGTACTCTAAATTCTAGTGTTAAAAATACTGAAAATGACTATATATTGGGCATTGTGTTAGGCTCAATGCTTCTGTTTCTGAGTCACAAAATTTATTGTTTATCCAGCTAAGAACTCAATATGTTTGCAATGAGAACTCATGTCTCACACAAATTATGGAAATTTTTCAGTCATTATTTCTTTAAATACTTATCCTTTTTAATTTTTTTTAGAACCAAAAAATAGATATTGGAATGTCCTACTTTACTTTAAATGTCTTATCATTTCTCTTTTATGTTGTCATCCATTTATCAATCTCTGCTGCATTCTGGATGACTCTTTAGAATTGTTTTCTAATTCACTAATTCTCTCTTAGACTAATCCTAGTCTAAATTTTATTATATACTGATTTTTCTCCTGATATTTCTGTTAATATCTGTATTTCTCATTTCTAAATTTTATCACTATTTTATTTTTAATTATTTACTCTTTATTCATATATGACTTATTAGCAATATCTTGCTATTCATATATGGCTAATTTCTTTTTCTTTTTTTGTGAATATAATTCTTTCCTTTTACTCTTTGTTCTGACACTATTTAACAGTCATTTTTCATTTGTGTTTCAATAAGAATAAATTATCCCAGTCAACGAGTTTATTTGTTTCATTAATATTTGATTTCCTTCTGGGGTTCAGAATTTTATTTTACTCCCTCATCTTGAATGGGGAGTTACTTGTTTTGATTTTTCTTTCTTTTCACATTCTTTTCTCCTGTTTTGGAGGTTTTGCCTTTGCCGTAATGTGGCTTCAGGTGCACTCTAGTCCAAAGCTTTTCTGCCTATCATGACTTTGAGGGTATTGAATGTAGTCACCAAGCCAGTATTAAATAGACCCCATGCCTCTGCTCCGTCCTGCAGTCTCAGGCATCTGGCTGTATGAAAAGGAGAAGGTGCAGAATCCTTTCAATCTTCTCTTCCAGGCAAGATACACCTTTGCCATCCCGCTCTTCCTTCCCCGATACACACACACATTCAACTTCATGCCCTCCACCAAGTCTAGGTCAGGACATTCATTGTGCAGTGGCATGTTTTAGTTCCTTTACCTTCCAGGCTCCTTCTGCCTATTTCTAGTCCTGGACTTCAAGTCAACCTGTAGTTTCTGCCCCCTTACCTACTGTGTATCTGTTCTGTTAGGTCCACTGTAAGATTCCTCTTTTATCTTTTGCAAGTGTATGTTTGAAGAAGGTGGGAGTGGTGCTTGAATCATTAACCCACAGCACTTTTTTAACTACAGACCTTAGTTCCAAGTCATAGGAGGAGGAATATTTTTTTGTGTGCAGCATTTTTATACTAGTTCCAAAGTATGAGACATACTAAGGAAAAAGAAAGGAGGCTCTGGTACACCAGTGCCAATGCCTTGAGCAGAAGTAGTTCTCTTCAAGATCATGTAAAATTGATTGATTAATTTGTCAAAGTTCCCAACATTGATAACATTGATCTAAAACCTGGCATTTCTCAATCAATATAGCCAACTCAAAGCTGGTATTTTTTTGTACCTGACACTAACTTTTGAAATTGGATTAAAATATGTGCTTTGCAGGATACTTAAAAAAAATACAATCCTGTTTTAAAGAAGACTGTTTTACTCTAAATTTTATATAAACTGAGTAGTTTAAATTTCCAGATGATGGAGAAGGGGTGGTGTTGGAAGACACTATTCAATGAATACAAGAACTCTAAGTCAAGGCCTTAGTCACTTTTATAACTTCCTTAACTAATCTAAGGAATTGATATATATATTATATATATATATATAAATATATAATATATATATTAAAATATATATATAAAATCAGCTGCTTCTATGACATACTCCTCATAGGAGTTAAAACTGAAAAGGTTAGAGTACAGACTGAATCAGTGAGAAATTTAAATAAAATATTTTAAAAAGAAAAGCTTACTTCCTCTGCTCAGTATTTTAAAATATACAAAGATTTAATGAGAATGGATAAAAGTCATTTGTAATTAAAGCATGCTATTCAGCATTCTTGAGTAAAAACAATACCAGCCAAATTAAGAAGAAAGGCAATTGAGTGAAAACAATGGATGTCTGAGAGAACTGAGAAGGCAGAGAGCCAGGCCTAGGCGTGAAACAATGGAAGTAGGGGCCTCCAATCCCCTTCCTCAAGAACTGCCAATGACACCCACTCTCCACCCACGACACTTCCTGCAGCAGTACTGGTTTCTTAAATGCCACAACCACCTCAAAGTGTTGATAACTGATCTTGAGTTTTTTGTTACTCCCGCAACATTCTACACTCCATGCTGAACCATCTGATTGTCCATGGTCACAGGTCTGTGCTGTAGGTGAAAAGTGTGGTGGGAGGCACCTGGTCCTTTCTCACTTCTGGTTTCTGTGTCTCAACCATCTGGGAACTAGAACCTCCAATCCCCCACCCCCTGCAGAGGAAGGCATTTTGAGCTGCTGGAACAAGAAATATCCATTAGGTGGAATATCTACATAGGTTCCTAAAATTCTTCCTTTTATCTATCTTGAACATTTACCTAAAAACATTATTTAATCTGTGATTTGTATTATAAATAAAAGAAAAACCTAGCCCACTTAAATGATGACAAATTCCAAATTAAAATTTGTTTTTGTAGTAGTTATATTAAAGTTATCTTTTAAATTTCTTTTGCTGTATGTATAAAGTAAAATAACTTTAATATTTTATTTGACATGCTCTATATGCCAGTGGTAATTAACTTTGATATATTTAAATTAATTTTGCATATAATTTTATCAAAGCAAAAGGAATCTATGTAAGTATTTAGTAACTCAAACATAGTATCTCTTAGGCCAAAAATCCTGGCTGTATTTGTGGTGCTGTTGCAATCACCCACTTGTCCCAGCACATGTACTTTTCAAACCAGGATACAAAGCAACTTTGACACATTTCTCAAAGGATTAACAAATGAAAGACAAACTAAAAAATTGTCTAACCATTCAGTGCTAAAAGTGCCTGGTTCAAGCTGTCAACTCTTTAGTTAGGTGTAGGACTTTATGTGATGAAAATGCACTTGAATGGGATTTTGATTTTACAGAAATAAATGAAAGGAGAAGGCAGAAAAATCAATAGTAAGTAATAATAAGGTTCTTTCAGTGCAATACAATGCATGGCTCCATTTTACTTTCTATTTTCTGAGCAAGATAATTTTTCTCTAATGGCTGTGATCATGTCATGGTGAGAATTATTCACCCTTTGGGACATTTACTCCTTTTGCTTAGTACATGGGACTTCTAAAATGTTATCCTGGCTGCTTTTATAACAAACATCCTTTTGATTCCCATCTCCACTTCAATTTCAGATATTTCTAAATTGAACTTATGCTGTCCCACCCAAAATTAGTTCTTTGTTCCCTATCTTATTAATGGTGAAACCACTCATTCCATTATGCTGACTAGAAATCTAGGCATTATCTTGATGTATTCTTCTTACCTACTGTCTCTTGTTAGTCCACAGCAAGACTAAATTTCTTACACTCCCACTCAACATTCGTTTGTTGAGGCCATTGTGTAAAGCTCTGGGTGAGTTGCTCCCCGGGGATCTGAAAGCTGAAGCAGCTGTGGAGTCTACTCTGGGGAGTTTACTTTTTAGTAAAAGGTATAAGACAAGCATGTAAATAAACATTGTGCAAAGTAAGAAGTTTAAATCCCATAAAAGGAATACAAACAATGTTCTGTGAAATTTCAGAAGTAGAGAGTATCTCTGCTAACACATACAGGACAGGTAGGCTTATCTGGAAGGCAGCCTTTAAATCAGCACTGCAAGGGATAAACATGGCTTAATCATATGAAATATGGTGACCACCAGATGAACATTATTGTGAAAGAACAGCCTGCACAAAATCATGAAAGCAAGGAGATGTGCTCACAGAAAGGCAAACATATATCAATGTTGCATGGGAGAAACTCAGAAATAGCACTGGAGAGACCAGACCACAAGGAGCATTGAAAGTCAGGCTGAGAGGTTTGGCCTGGGTTCTTGACAGTCCACACTAGAGAGCACCCCTAAGACACCTGCATCTTATGGTGCACCATCCTTTCATGGTTTCTAGCAGGTGAGCTACGGATACACCAAGACACACTACAGCAATACTTTTGGATGCATTTTGCTTGTTCCCAATATTTCTTCCTATATTTAAGCTATTATATTTTTTAAATACAATATTTTCAAACTGGTGGCAGAAGTAGGTCCATATGTTTAATTATCAAGGCAGTTAGTAGCTAGTTTGTAGATATTTTGAGATGATGAATCTATTGATATATATTTATTTCTATGTTTTTGTGGGATGTTTTCATTGTTGGGTATATGTACACTTATATTCTAAGTAAATTTTATTTTGAAAATTCCAGTCTTATTTTGACCAGAGCAGAAGGGTAAAGAAATTGTCTCTATGAAATATAGGAGAAAATGCCCCATCAAGGCACACGTTAGTGGCAGTGTCTATCCAAGACAGAGATCAGAAAGAGACAGATGAAGCTAGGGGAATATAGTAAGAGCCCATCTAGGACCAGAATATTAAGAAATGATAACTTATTTTTGCCCATCTGAAATATTACCTCATGCCTTTCTCTTCTACTTCCCCTTTTAGAAAATCTCCCAAATAAGAGCTGAGTAG
Organism: Tonatia bakeri; assembly: GCA_004024845.1. Classification (NCBI taxonomy): domain Eukaryota; kingdom Metazoa; phylum Chordata; class Mammalia; order Chiroptera; family Phyllostomidae; genus Tonatia; species Tonatia bakeri. Next base: position 19,026 of record PVIA01005585.1, read on the forward strand.
CTTTCAAACATGGTCTTTTTTCTTGGAGCAATTTAATGAGGAATGGGTGACTGATTAAGCACTCCGTGGGGAAGGTCATTAATGAGAATCTGTGCTCCTAAGTAGCAGTAAATAAAGGGATTTAAACAAACAAAAAGAGGCAGTTGCTAAAATGTGCTAAGAAGTTGTAAATAATTCCTAGGAATAAGTTACACTGATACTTAAAATAAAATAATAAAAACACAGGACAGAGCCATTATGTTCACACAATCTGCCATCTGTGTTGATTCACATAACACAGGAAACCGAGACCTGGGGGGAGAAAAAGCGTTGTGTGGAGTCACATCACATTATGTAGAAATATAGGGGCCCGAGCCCATTTGTCCTAACACCTAGTTCAGTTCCTGTCTGTATCACCTTGTCTTCTTTGGCCTCCAAAGAATAATCATAAAATTATAAACTGTTATTGCTGGAAGGGAACTTTCCTTCTGGTTCCTTATTTTAGAGATCAGAAAACTAAAACCAGAGGAATTTTAAAGCCAGTTAATGGTCAGCCCTGGGCCATAACTCACATGGCCTAATTTTCAGACCAGCACTTTCATTAGCATCTGTGTTCCTCACTAGTTGTTTGTGTTCACAAAACTGATGATATGAAGAGTTTTTGTGGGACTTTTGGGGGCTGCTTTTTATGATTTACTCATAATGGGCATTTAAATTTAAGTTTTAACCAATTTATTTACAATTGGAATTTGCATTACTGAGTAGTATATTCAAGGGTCAAGAAATCTTTGCCCATGTTTCCTCAAAAACTTTTGTTTTAATTAAAAGGGTTGAATGGAAACAACTAGTTTAAAATGGCAATCTGATTTACAGCATCCTCGAAATGTTTGGGAAATAATCATTTAGGAACTAAATTTTAATGACCACTTGACATGAGTTGATGACTTTTAACACTATGATCTTTTCATTTCTTTTGTAACAATTCATCATCTCTGTTTTGCATTTAAGGATCTGCATTTGTTATTGGTAATAAAGTTATCAGCAGGGCCCAATAAGACTGCATTAATCAAAAAAGTCTTAGTTTCATTTTCTCTGCTAATTACTACTGAAAGTTGTACTGCACTCTAAGACTTTGTTTGGCTTGTTATTTTGATGCTGTATGGTATTTATTTTTTCCATCCTTAGTTTCATTTAGGTCTAAATGGTAAGCCCTCAGTGACTGCCAATATGTGTCTTTGATGACAATAAGTGAGCTTGTGATGACTGACTTGTCCATCTCTCCCCAGTACCCACACTCAAGCCATCAAGTCACTAGCTGGTTGCTGAACCTACCATGCATTTTCATTTCTCTTTGTTTTGGTTCATGCAGTATTCTCTCCTTGAAATCCCCCATTTGTCATCTTTGTGAATATAAACTTGAGAACCACATCTCCAAATGTCTCACCTTGGAGAAGCCTTTTCCCCAACCCCCAAGTGTACGTTTCCATGTTTTTCCTCTGTGGTCATACAGCATTTTGTTCAGACTTCAGAGAGAGACAGACCTGGAATCAACTCCTTATCCTCTGTGCACTAGTCTTGCCATGCACTAGTTTTGTGACAGGGAACAAGTGACTAAACCTCTCTTTAGACCCCATTAAACTTGCTTATGAAATGGGAACACTACTGAAACTTACCCTATACAGTTCTAAAGATAAATGAAACACCCTAAAAGCACGAAACTCAGTACTATCACTTTATAGATAGTGATATGCATCTACATTTTGTGAATCTTAATCATCATTGTATGTCCCATGCTGAATCTAGTACCTTGCCTGTAGTAAATGCTCAATAAATATATATTATCTTGAATTGGAGAGTTTGGGTTGAGATATGGAATAAAAACTCTCATCTGGCTTTATATATTAAATAGACACAGTTAATAGCACATTTGGCTATTACTTTACTGAGATTAACTGGAAAATCAATTAACATGAAAGATATTTTTAAGAGGAGTTTAAAATTTTTTTCTAGAGAAAACTTTTATTTTAACAGTTCGTCTTTTTTATAGTTCTCCTGCTAAGTTAGTGGCAGAAGCATAAAGAGGACTTAGGAAAAAGATGATAAAATATACATTAATATCTCATTTGTTCCTAATACCATCTATGTGAAGTTGCAGGATGTGAGTCACAGTCTTTCTAGCAGGATAACACCATTGAGGTGCAGGAAGCTATTGCAGAACTAGGACTGGTGAGTCTCTCATGATGCAGTCACTGGCAAGCAGTGTCCGCTGCATTGTGGATGAGATACAACACAAATTCATGTGGACTACCAAGTCTTGTGGAGGAAAAGGGATGTCATGGCCACTCTCTCAAGAGGAGAGTGCACAGACCCTTGCCTTAACTAGCTTTTATTGCTTTTCTGGGCACATTACATTTGCTTTAAGTGGTTACCTTTTACAGAAAACAAAGGAAAGAATGTTGCTAATTACTTCAAAGAGAAGGATTTTGGAGACTGCAGACCAAGGGGAAAACTTGTTGGACCGGTTACACTCCACACTGGAGAGGTTTATCACAGACTTTAGGAAGTAAAAGTAAGCACTTGCTGCCTCAATTCAAGGTGAGGGAGTTTTAGCAAAAAGCAAGTCTCAAAGTGACCTAGGTACAATGCAGGCTTGATTCCCCATGGGAGAACCTATCCATGGGCGTGGGTCTTGTGCATCGGACCTTGCTTTCCACTGGCCTTCCGAGTGGGAGCTGGGCCCATGCCACGCAGATCCGTCTCCTAAACTCTCAATTTCATCTCTGTGATATTTCTTGAAATTTAGTTATTGTTCAGCAAGATAATCCAACTGATACCCTGGGGATAAATTATAGGTCTTAAGAGGTATTGTACTAGTGGAAGTTATGGATTACATGGATTTGGTCATGCCATCATTTCAGACACCTTGTAACCAGCACACACAATTCTGCAGCTGAGATAGCAATGCTGGCTCTTACAGGAGAATGTTGTATTTTCTGTCTGAAGCCCCTCTCATGGGGCTCAAACTCTCATTATCACTTTAATTTTACCATCGAGCCAACACAGTTATTCACATGCTCTTCCTTCGACTTTATCTTTGCCTTCCTCAGTCCATCACTTTTCTCAGATAGTGGTGAATAGAACTTTGAAACATGTATTGATACTCTCTGCTTCTTAATTCCTTTGCAGGAATAATGAATATTAGCTTACTTGTAAAAGTAACCCTTACTTATTATTTAAAAATCCAATTTGTACATAAACATATAGAAGCTTTAGAAAACCACTGTACCAAGGGGAAAAAATAGTGTTAACATTTGATGAACACAATTGTAGATATTCATTCTCCCTCTGTCTCTCTCTCTCTGTCTCTCTATGTATGTGTGTGGATAGCAAGACACATAGAAAGTTTTTAATTTAATTGAAATTTTTATTAAAATAATTAAAATTTTACATGTAAGAAATAATACAGAAAACTCCTATACTCTCTACTAAATTTTCTTCAGGGGTAAACATTGGCAAGACTATGTACACCCTCCTATCTGCAGAGGGTGCATTCCAAAACCCCAAGTGGATGCCTGAAACCTTGGGTAGTATTGAACCTTATATATACTATGCTATTTCCTATACATACATCCCTATGATAAACTTTAATTCATAAATTAGGCTTAGTAAGAGATGGACAACAACTACTACTAATAAAATAGAACAACATACTGTAACAAAAGTTACGTGCATGTGGCATTATTAAGTAAAATAAGGGTTACTTGGACACAAGCACTGTGAGACCATGGCAGTCAGTCTGATGACTGAGGGTACTGTTGAGTGACCAACTGTGGGGAAAGTGTGCAGAATGTGGATGCCAGACAAGGGGTGATTCTTGTTTGGGGAAGGACAGAGAGGGATGGCTTGAGATTTCATCATGGTACCCAGAATGGTGCACAATTTAAAAGTTTTGAATTTTTTATTTCTGGAATTTCAGACCACAGTTGACCATGGGTAATTGTACCTATGGAAAGCAAATCAAAGAATGGAATAGGGGGACTACAACAAATACTGTTTTAAATGAATGTGTTATTCAAATTTAACAGAAGAAAGAGAAACTAAGGAGAAAATGAAGATATTATTAGAGTAAAGATAAATGTTTATGTTTCTTCACTTCAAGAGTTTTTGGCTTTTACTGAAGTTTAAAAGGTTAAATTCATCTTGATTCTATTCTGGAAAATACCTACTGTTTCCTGGCTCTGGAGGATGAAGTTAGCAGTTCTGCTTCCTCCCATGGCCTGCATTTTCATGTCCTAGTATTGTTATACTATTCTTTTGTGTTGTCAAAGTTTAACATTTATAGTCTGCCTATCATCATAATTTGTAGGGTTGCATAATCTTTCTGCATTTAAATTGACTCATTGTTCACCACAGGTTTTGTTTTTATTATACCCCCTCCTTTTCTGTGTTCTTTCATCAGTCTCTTGAGTAGCTAACTTATGGCATTTCATGGTTATTGCCAGAAAGCCTCAAACCCTGAGTTCTGTCCTGCTTCAATCTGAAGCTCAGTTTAGTTAGGTAAAATGCACTTAACATTTCTTTTCCTCAAAATGTTACAAACATTGTTCCACTGTCTTTTCGGCAGTGTCTGTTGCTGTTGAGTGGAATGAGGCATTGAGATTCCTCCCCTTGTTCATAACTGACCTTTTCTGTCAAGCTGTGTCTTAGTGTCAGTCTTTCCATATCAATTTGCTTGTACCCTGCACTGTGTTATAGCCAGCTCACACTGGCTCATGAGAGCCAGTGCGTCTTGGTTCTTTTTGTTTTCATTTTGTGTGCTTAAACCCACGCACCTTACCCCACTGGTGAACTCAGTTGTATTTATTCTGCACCTTGTTGCTTGTCTGTCATGATTTTCCTCCATTTCTTTTCCCAATTCAGCTGACTCTTTGTTTATCTATTTCTGGTTTCTTTTTATCTCTTCACAAAGCTTTATGCCTTCTCTTGAGGGGTTTTCTCTTTAATGAGAGATCATGTAAGAAATGCCTTTGAAAGACGGAGAATTTTTATCTGAAACTTTTCCATGATTCTTTTTTTAAAAATCCTTCTTTCCTGTATTATATGTTCTTCTGCCTTTTGTTTACAATCCTTAACTCCTCCTCTTCCTTTGTCTTTTTTTTTCTTTTCTTTTTTGTTAAAAGTATGCACAGTGATGAATCTCTTCTCAGATCCAAACAGGAACAACTCTGTTCTAGAAAAAAAAACAGGAATGGTAGAAGGCTAATTTAATTGTTTAGTTTGGATTAGATTGATTCTATAGAACACCACATCTGTATTTTCTTTGTCTTGGCACAGCTGTCTTTGGTTCTGAACCTTTAAAAAGTCAGTGTGCAGGTCCCCTGGGTGGTACAAGCCCAAGGAGCACCATTTACATTCACTCTCCGTGGTTCACAGCAAAACCCCGTAGTGGCAGCCTTTCTGTCTCATGATGTAGTAACTGCTGCTGCTTCTCTGCTTCCCTGTGCCCTGTCTCCTGCGGACCACTGTCCATCCCTCCGCTGGATGAGTAGGTGATATGTCCCTGCTCCGTGGTCTTCTTCAGCTCCCCACCCATTGTTCTTTCACATGTTGATCTGAGTCTCATCAGGACCCTTTCCTACTTCCCATGTGACCGACTTACGCCCCAAGCAAAACTCATTGCATAGACCTCTCAGGGATATTCACTTTATGTTAGAAAAGTCTTTTTCATTACCAGTTGAGGTCTAAGGAGTTGTGTGTTGGTTCTCAGCTTCTTTCATTTTAAACAGATTTCACAATGTTTGCCAGTTTTGCTTTATAAATTGTAGGACTGTAACCATTACTGTTTTTCATGAAAGAAAAAGACTTTTCTCTACTTTCCATTCTTTTTGCTGTTTAATGAGTTTTAAGGGAAGGGAAAGTTACTTTATTCTGTGATCTTTTTTTTAAATTAATTGTATTTTCCATTACCATTTATCCCCTTTGTACCGTCTTCCACCTCCAAACCCTCCCCCACAATCACCACACTGTTGTCCATGTCCACAAGTCCATTTTCTTTTTTGCTCAATCCCTCCACCACCTAAGCCCCTCCTAGAGCTATCAGCCTGGTCTCTATCTATGAATCTGTCTCAGTTTATTCATTAGATTCCACATATGAGTGAAATCATATGGTATTTGTCTTTTTCTGACTGCCTTCTTTCACTTAGCATAATGTTCTCCAGGTCTAACCATGCTGTTGCAAAGGGTAAATTTTTTTGTCTTTTTATGGCCAAGTAGTATTCCATTATGTAAATGTGCCATAGTTGCTTTGTGCAATCATCTACTAATGGACACTTGGGCTGCTTCCATATCTTGGCAGTTATAATGAACATAAGGGTACTTATGTCCTTTCAAATTAGTGTTTCAGGTTTCTTCAGATACATCTTCAGAAGTGGAATCCCTGGGTCATAAGGCAGTTCCATTTTTAATTTTTAATTTTTAATTTTTTGAGGTAATTCCATACTGCCTTCTGCAGTGGCTGCATCAGTCTGCATTCTCATCCAACAGGGCAAAGGAATTCCCCTTTCTCCACATCTTTGCCAGCACTTGTTGTTTGTTGATTTATTGATGATGGCCATTCTTACCAGTGTGAGGTGATATCTCATTGTGGTTTTAATTAGCATTTCTCTGATGATTAGTGACACTGAGCATCTTTTCATATGTCTATTGGCCATCTGTATGTCCTCTTTGGAGAAGCATCTATTCTGGTCCCTTGCCCATTTTTAATTGGATTGTTTGTTTCTTTTTTTTGGTGTTGGATTTTTATGTTCTTTATAAATTTTGGTTATTAACCACTTATCAGATATATCAGCAAATATGTTCTTCTATTCGGTGGGTTGTCTTTTTTTGTTGTTGATATATTCCTTTGCTATGCAAAAGCTTTTTAGTTTGATGTAGTCCAATTTGTTTTTTTGTTTGTTTGTTTTCTTTGCCTGAGGAAATATATCAGAAGAAAATATTGCTACAAGCAATGTCTGAAATTTTACTCTCTGTTTTCTTCAGGATTTTTATGGTTTCATGTCCAACATTTAAGTCTTTGATCCATTTTGAATTTATTTTTGTGTGTGGTATAAGGTGGTCTAGTTTCATTTTTCTGCACATATCTGTCCAATTTTCCCAACACCATGTATTGAATAAATTATCTTTAGCCCATTGTATGTGCTTGCTTCCTCTGTCAATTAATTGCCTATAAAGGAGGGGGTATATTTCTGGGCTCTCTATTCTATTCCATTGATCCACAGATATGTCTATTTTTATGCCATTACCATAGTGTTCTGATTACTGTAGTCTTAGAGTATAGTTTCACATTAGGTACAGTGATTCCTCCAACTTTGTTGTTCTTTCCCAAGATCACCATTGCTATTCAGGGCCTTTTGTGGTTCCATATAAATTTTTGAAATATTTATTCTAGTTCTGTGAAATATGTCATTGGAATCCTGATAGGAAATGTGTTCAATCAATAGATTGATTTGGGTAATATGGACATTTTAATGATGTTAATGCTTCCTATCTGTGAACATAGTATGTGCTTCCACTTATTTGCATCTTCTTCGGTTTCTGTCTTTAGTGTCATACTTTTTCTGTGCACTGGTCTTTGACATCCTTGATTAAATTTATTCATAAGGATTTTATTCTTTCTCAAGCAATTATAAATGGGATTGTTTTCTTAACTTCCATTTCTGATAGTTCATTATTGGTGTATAAAATGCAACTGATTTCTGGATATTTGTTTTATATCCTGCTATTTTACTGAACTCACATCAATTCTAGTAGTTTCTTGGTGGAGTCTTTAGGGTTCTCTATGTATAGTATCATATTATCTGCAAATAATGACAGTTTTACTTCTTCCTTTCTAATTTGGTTACCTTTTAATTCTTCTTCGTGTCTGATGGCTGTGGCTAGGACTTCTAGTACTATATTGAATAAGAGAGGTAAAAGCAGACATCCCTGTTTTATTCCTGATCTTAAGGGGAATGGTTGAAGTTTTTCCCATTGAGTATGATGCTGACACGGGGTTTGTCACATATGGCCTTTATTATGTTTAAGTATGTTACCTCTAATTCCCACTTTGCTGAGAGTTTTTATCATACATTGGTACTGGATTTTATCGAATGCTTTTTCTGTGTCTATTGATATGATCATGTGGGTTTTATCTTTCATTTTGTTTATGTAGTGAATCACATTTATTGATTTGTGAATGTTTTACTGACCTTGCATCCCAGGAATAAATTCCACTTTTCATAGAGTATGATCTTGTGGTGCATTGCTATATTCAGTTTGTTAATATTTTGTTGAGGATTTTAGCACCTCTGTTTACCAGAGATATTGACCTATGATTTTCTTTTTTTGTAGTATCTTTATCTGGTTTTGGATCTAAGGTCATGCTGACTTCGTAAAATGAGCATGGGAGTCTTTCCTTCTCTTGAAGTTTTTGGGATAGTTTCAGAAGGATAGGTGTTAGTTCTTCTCTGTATGTTTTTTGACACTTTTTTATTAAGAGTTGAAGTGTTTCTTGCCTGCCCTTGATCCCTGGCATTTTCCATGACCTTCTTAGTTGATTGAAAATAGCAAAAGTAATGCTAGGTGTTTTTGAGCTAAGGTCTTAAATAGCTGTCAGTGGCCCAATCATGTCTCTTGGAATATTTTTCCTGCAAATCCTGAGCTACCATGAAGGAAGTGAGACTGAGAGACCACTGTGCCGGAGATGCCATAAATAGGCACTATGAAAATTTCGTACTCTGAAATACTTTCACATAAAATTGCATTCATATAAAAATGCTTACAGAAAATCTTTACAAGGATGAAATCCTATAATGTTTCCTTAAAGTTTGTGTGGACTCATTTATTTAGTATTTCCTCTAGTACTTCAGCATCACTCAATGTAAGATTGCTTTTCATTAGAATTTAATGTTAAAATATGATAATTTTTGTAGGGAAGTTTAAGTTTTATCAACTATTAGGACCACTTTATAAATTCTGAAAGTCACATTAGATTCCCAAATTCCTATAATGTTAATGTCTCCAATGATCTAGAAATCATTATTTTAAAGATGACATTATTCATTTTTAGCTATATTAAATTGACTCAGATCCTTACTTTAAAATATTTTTATCTTTTCTTGTAATTTTATAATTATTTTATTTCCAGATGTCTCTGAAAATAATTACATTTGATTTCATGGGTTAAAACAAATCCAGCAAGTATATGTACCTAAATAGAGCAAAATATAATCCATTTTCTAAAAAGCACAAAAATTCCTGAAAAATTCTGTGTGTACATTATTTGGCCTTTCTCTTAAAGACATTTATCTTTAAAAAATTGTATTCTGGAAAGAAAAAATAATCTAAGGGATTATTAAGAACATTGACCTACATTATAAAGATTGCAAGAAATACTGCAATATTGCCCATTTGTTTATTTTTTTTTCAAGTCAGCAGTGGCCTAGGATTTGACTGCATCCATTTTTGGTATAATTGTCATGAGGCAAGATACATCTGCATAGAATTACATTTACTGTTGAATTCTGCAATGCCTCACAGACCCAGGATACTGAGTGTTGATGGTACAAATTTTTTTGCAGTAAAACAAGATTCAGGAGATTCGAAGGCTGAGTGGAGAGCAGAGCAACCCTTTTCCCTGAGTGCCTTCACATTTTCAGTTCTCTGCATGTTGCCATCAGGTCACAGGAACGGAGTAAGGAGTCTATTGAGAAGACACTGGAAATTTTTGTGCTTTCAATTAGCTAAAATTTTAACCATCTTTTTGCCAGAGCAAAAAGAAAAGTCTTTTTTAAGGATAATAGTTAAGGGTTAGAGCAGAATATTTCAGTATTTGAGTAGAATTCAAAATGATGTGCCCTCATTCCCTACCGCACGTAAAGCTTTATCTCTGCCTGCTCAGCTGCCCTAATCTTGTTTGCTTCCTTATTTAGTTTTGTAATCTCTGCAAAAAAAAAAGTGCTGTATTTAACGGAAATTTTTGGTTTTGGAGGATTATGATTCATTTTTGAAGTTAGATTTCTATACATGTATATAAATACAGCTGGACTTTTTTTAAGTGAAAAAATATAAAGTCAAAACGCCATGTTTTTTCAAAAAGGAAAGAAAGAGAAAAATATCTAACTGTAGCTATGCTAGTCTTGTGAATTGAAACTAAAATACAGGGTCTGACACAAATAACACCCCTTTCTTCTTATAAAATCTTATATTACAAAATCATAAGCTTGTAATTCTATAACATAACAATATCACAGTCAAGCACACCATATGACATTTTAGGTGAAATATTCAAATTAAAACTATAAATTATTACACCCATATGATTACCCTACCAACCACACTCAAGCAGGCATTATTTTTGCTGCACCCTGTAGAATACTATTGTTTTATGTTTGACTCATATAGATTTGACTGCACCATAAGTTCCTCTCAGAAAATTACATATGTGTATGTTTGGAGGAGGAGGGGTATGTGTGTGTGTATAAAGATATTACCTTGGTAGCCCAGCCTAAAATGTGGCTGTTGTTCCCCATCCATGGATGATGATACTGTAATTCTCCTGTATTTATTCAAGTAAGGTAAAAGGAGGTCTTGGATTCTTTGGGGGAAGGAGGTTAAATTTCATATAATTAAACATGAAAGCAGAGTTATCAAGTAGGCAGTTGGATATAGGAATCTGGATTTCAGGAGAGAAATCCATGTTGGAAATCATCTTTATAAGTCTTTTGCTCATAGAGGTTCTTAATGCCCTGGCACTGGATGAGGTCACTGAATGTGAGTATTTAGAAGGAGATGTGAAGGGGACATAGGGCAGAGCTCTGGGAGACTTGGCAGAAGGTGAGGATTCAGAACTGGAGGTTAAGAGAATGTGGTCCTCTATGGAGGAGGAGCTGGGGAGTGGTCTGTTGCAAGCCACATGAAGCAAGTGTTTCAAAAAGGAGAGAATAGCCACCTCTGCCAAATAGTGCTGAAAATTTAGGGAAAATAGAGTAATGCTGAATTGGACACAAGCATTTCTCCAGTGACCTTGACAAAAGCCATCTCAGCAGGATGTGGTGGAAGGAAGCCCCAGCCCAGAGAGATTAAAGAAGAGCAGTGCAGTGAGGAAGGGGAGGGAATGTGAACTACTCTTCACCAACTTACACCATACACAAAAATAAATTCAAGGTGGATAAAAGGCTTAAATATAAGTCATAACACCATAAAAGTCCTAGAGGAAAACATTGGGAGGAAAATCTCAGACCTTCCACCCAGCAACATCTTCACTGATATGTCCCCTAAAGCAAGGGACATAAAGGAAAGAATAAACAAATGGGACCTCATCAAATTAAAAAGCTTTTGTATGGCTAAAGAAAACAGCATTAAAATGAAAAGAGAGCCAACCATATGGGAAAACATATTTTCCAATAACACCTCGGACAAGGGTTTGATCTCCAAAATATATAAAGAAGTCATATGATCCCACTCCATGAAGACAAAAAACCCAATTAAAAAATGGGCAAAATACTTGAACAGACGCTTCTCCAAGGAGGACATACAGAGGGCCCAGAGACACATGAAAAGATGCTCAGCATCACTAGCCATCAGAGAGATGCAAATTAAAACCACAATAAGATACCACCTCACACAGTTGTCAGAATGGCCAACATAACAAATCAACAAACAAGTGCTGGAGAGGATGTGGAGAAAAGGGGACCCTAGTGCACTGTTGGTGGGAATGCAGACTGATGCAGCCACTGTGGAAAACAGTATGGAATTTCCTCAGAAAACTAAAAATGGAACTGCCTTTTGACCCAGCAATTCCACTGCTAGAATAATACCCTAAGAGCCCTGAAACACCAATCCAAAAGAACCTAAGCACTCCAATGTTCCTAGCAGCACAATTTACAGTAGCCAAGTACTAGAAGCTACCTAAGTGCCATCAGCAAATGAGTGGATAAAAAAACTATGGTACATTTACACAATGGAGTTCTATGCAGCAGAGAGAAAGAAGGAGCTCCTACCCTTTGTGACAGCATGGATGGAACTAGAGAGTATTATGCTAAGTGAAATAAGCCAGGTGGTGAGGGACAAATACCATATGTTCTCACCTTTAACGGGAACATAACAAAAGAAAAAAGCAAACAAAATACAATCAGAGTCATTGAAATTAAGAGCAATATAACAATAACCAGAGGGAAGGGGACAGTGGGAAGAAGGGTTTTCAGGAACTATAAAGGACACATGGATAGAACTAAAGGGGAGGGTGGAAGCAAGGGAAGGAGGTGGGTTTGGAGGGGGTGGGGGAGGGGTAGGGAGAAAATCTGGACAACTGTAATTGAACAACAATAAAATAATAGAGAAGGAGCTGAGAGAATAGGGCGACACAAAAATGAAATTTTGCCAACTCATTTAAAAAATATGTTCAAAGAAAAAAATAGAAGGAAATATCAAAATGGCAGTAATAGTTATCTCTTGGTAATGGAGTTGTAGGTGACTTTTTTCTTATATTTTTGGCATTTTTTTTCAAGTTTTAGCAAAGAACAGAGGTTATTCTTATACTTGGAATAAACTGAATGTAATAAAAATAATCACACACTATTCAGTGACCCTTTGTGCCATCATTCCTTGAAAAGGAAAACTCCACAAAACTCCCCAGCCATATTTGTCCTTAACCAGATAAATTTTCCGTAGTGATGTGTGTCCTGCAGATGCTTGTAGAGGCAGTGGTGACACAGCTCTGTCTCGTGCAGGAACTGTGCAACTCCCTCTTTGGGGTGGAATTCTACTCACAGAAACAGTGTCTTCTCTGCTCTCTTGTGTGTCTCTCAGGCAAGAGTGAGAGGAAGAAAGATGTTAGGAACTCTTGACAGATAGAGAACAGCCATCAAATATTCTTGCAAACACACATGTCAATTTTACTTCAACATCTAAAACCAGGTCACTCTATCTAAAATAATAGAACAAAGAAGCCCCATTCACAGCAGGAGCAGACAAGATTTCCCAGTGGGAACAGTTTTCTTTGGTCTCCAAGTAACTGATTCTTGTTTTAGAGTCCAGAGGCACACTTTCACCCTGCCCAGAACCACCTCCAAGTGATTACCACATGCTATACATTGCTTAAAATGTGCTCATAGCCTTAACATAATCACTCTTTCTAATAAGTGAGATTGTGCCTATTGCCCAAACCATAAACAAAGGATTATATACTTCTCGATGCAGGCTGCTTCTTAGTTATAAATCAAAATCTATGCTGGAAAATAGCATTTCCCTTATTATGCTTCTTGGATAGGTAATCCACACACGTGGAAACAGTGTAAGCATAGTCAGTGAAAAACAGTCTTCTTCTCACCTATGTCACTTCTCAAAGGTGGCCAATGCATGCAATTTCTTGTGAGATATTATTCATATACAAGCAAATAACTAGAGCATTAGTGGAGAGTTTAACAAGCCTCTTTTAATATTTAATTTAATGGTTTAATATTCTTTATTATTTTAGAAAAAAAATCAAGGCTTGTCAGAGAGGCCTATGATGTTGAAAATCACTGACAATTACAGGTTGAAGAGAATTTAATATTTTTCTGAAATAAAAGTGTCGAAGATTGGAGAAAAGACTAAATTTTTAAAAAGTCAATTCTTATACCTCTCATTGACACATTCATTGTATTAAATGATATCTCTAATTTATTCTTCAATTAGCTTTTAAGCTTTTAATATAATTGAAGCATTTCATAGCTTAATATTTTTAAAAAGTTCTGCTCAGTCATAAAGCATACATTAATCTTTAATGCACTGATTTTTTAAAAAGGCCTCTCTACCTGGTGAACAGTGATCATTGATAGAGTCTGCTGTCCTCCCTTCAAGATCGTTCTGTTTCCCCCAGGTCTTGTGACTCTCCAAGGCTCAGCAAGGTTTGGCTTATAGGCCAAATCTGGCCTGCTGCCTGCTTTTATAAATGAAGTTTTATAGAACCCAGTCATGCCTATTCATTTGTGTATTCTCTAGGCTGCTTTCACACCATGATAACCAAGGTGAGTAGCTGTGACACAGGTCAGATGGCCTGCCAAGCTCAACATGTTTCTTTTTCTGACCCTTTCCAGAGGAGTTTTCCAGTCCATACCCTAGAGCAGGGGTGTCAAACTCATTTTCACTGGGGGCCACATCAGCCTTGTGGCTGCCTTCAAAGGGCTGAATGTAATTTCAACTCCTTAACAATTAAGGAGTACTCACATTTATACAGTCCTAAAGTTATTTTGGCCCTTTAAAGGTACCTGTGAGGCTGATGTGGCTCCCGGTGAAAATGAGTTTGACACTCCTGCCCTAGAGTATGGAATTTTGGTCATGGTAATGAATGGGCAAAAATCATTAGCAAAAAGAAAAATCAGAAAGTGATTTTAAATGCAGCAACAAAAAGACTATAATGGTACAGAGTATCCTGTAGGGACATACTAATTTTTTACAGAAACCTTCAGTGTTCATTTATTCCATGTGCTTTAGTGCCCACATGAAGAAAAGAGGAGCGAGACTACTAATACAGAGATTTGAAATAAATTAAGGAAGATGCCAACAGAGGTGCAGATTTTCATCTGCTTCTATATACAGCTGACCGTTGAACAACAAGGCTTTGAGCTGCATGGGTCCACTTACACAAGGATTTTTTTCAATAAATATGTACAGTACTGTAAATGTATTTTCTCTTCCTCATGATTATATTAACATTTTTTCTCTAGCTTATTTTTATTAGATATAATTATATGTAAGACAAATAACATAAATATATTTGTTAATTGTTTATATTATTGGCAAGGCTTGTTGTTAGCAGTAAAGTTTGGGAGGAGTCAAAGATTTTATGTGGATTTCCAACTGCAGGGGAGAGCAAGGTGAGGGAAGATAATATTCCTAACCCCCATGTTGTTCAAGGGTCAACTGTATTTCTTTTCCAACCTCACCCAGCATTGCTTCAAATTTTATGAATGTGCATTTATCCATACAATACAGATTAAAGCACATCTTTAAGGAATTACATGCAAAAGAGGAAAGGCTCTGTGAACGAAAAGGACAATTAAAACTGTAGTGGGGGCTGGGTGACTATGACATCTGTCACTCCAGTCATTGCTAGAATTGTTCTACTAATCTGGCTTTCTTTCCCATCATCATTCCAGAGCTACACACTTGGCCAAAAAGGCTAAACTGCACATAAATAAAAACTAGTTTTCCAAGGCACACCAGTGAAAGCCATACTCCCATTGGTACTTCCAGTTGTGACTTTGTTTCTAGAATTTGAAGACAGACATGGAAACTAAAATATGTTTAACAAACGATTGCTAGACCACCCCAGTGGCTCCTGGATTGCCTTAGAAGATAGAGCTTGATATTTACAAGAGTATATCTCACCAAAGTAAAAGCAAATAAAGCTGTTGCATTGCAATAGTACAACTGAATAGTAAAGAAAATATTTAACACGGAACAGCAGTAGTTGTTCAGTGTGTAGAACTGAAATACAAGTGAAACTATAATAACTATCCCTGAGGGCATCTGTGACCTTTGATAGCACAGAAAGAAAATATTTATAGTCTGAAACTATGTCTCTCCAGTATTACAGAGTAAATGCAATATATAATCTGGCTAACAAGCTGTACTTTTCACAAGAGGACAAAAATCTTACAGAAGGATTCTGACTTTGCTTTCTCCCAAGTATTACAGAAATTAAATATTAAATATAGTAATGAGAATGGAAACCAATTCTATAAAATAAAGGCAAAAAAAATGTTAGAATTATAAAATTATCTTAAAACTTATTTATATACTTTTTAATTGAGTACTTCAATTGTTTACCGGAGTGAAAAAATAATAAAATTTTTCTTTGGTTTCACCATAGATGAACATTTAGTAAAAAGAAAATATTCACACTTTTACCCAAGAAATATATTTTGAGTACTTACCATTTGTAAGAATCTGGTCTACCAGAATAGGGTATATAAGCCAACAGATTTACATTTTAGAAAAAATTCCTGTTCTCATGGTGCTTACATACTAGTGGGAAACACCAAGCAATAAATATGATAAGTTAGTAAATAATGTAGTATATTAGATGGTGATGCATGCTAAAGAAAAAATAGAGCAAAGTAAATTGGATTGGCAGTCTTTGGTAGGGGCTAAAATGAAACTACAACGTTAAAAAAGAGCGATCAGCTCAGAACTCACAATGGAAGGATCCTCTGAAACATTTAAAGTTTTATTAAATACTCTCTCTGTTTAGGATTTAGAAGGAGATCAGAATATTGTTCAAATGTAAGAAATCTCCCTTTTTACCCAAGTATCAAGTCAGCAGTCCAAGGCAAATTTTCTGAATGTTCTATAACTTTCACTCACCTGACTTTTCTCTCCTGTCTGTTTCACTGTTCCTAACCTCCGTCAACTCCAGCATTCAGTGGGACCATCATCTCCTCAGTGGGGATGGGGAGAAATGGAGACTTGAGAAGTTTTAACTAGATGGCAACAGTACAATTTGCTGATTCAGAGTGCACATAAAAGGTGAGGGAATTGGAGATTTCTACTGTGTGCAACTAATCAGGTGGTGGTGTCAGTGAGATAAGAAACACGGGGTGAGTTTCAGGCTTTGTTACGGAAGGTCAAAGGTCATGCTTTGCTTGTAGGGTGGGTAGAATTTGAGTGCATTTAAGACATCTCTGTTTCCTCAGCCTCCAGCATCATGCTCTATGATTTCCCAGGCTGTTCAGACCTGACCAACGCACCAGTCACGGGTCACTCAAACAGGCCATGGAATCCTACTTTTACTTAAAAACCAAGATTAAATGCCAAACAAATTAAAAACATTTCCAGTTCACCAGAATGGAATTATTTCCTCCTTACTATTTCCATAACATTTAATATTTGCTTCATTTGTGGCACTCTGCCTTGTGTTGTTTTAAATGTGTCTATATATCCCATTAGATTCAAACTCATTGAATGCAGGATTTTGGATCTTATTTCATGCACAGTAACCCCTCAACACTTAGGACAATGCCTTGCACATAGAAAGGCCTCAAATGAATAGTGATTGGATTAAACTGCACACTTAGATTTTTATTAAAACGACAGTGATATTAGAATAGTCTAAAGAAAAGCCCTTCCAAAATCTGTAGCAATCACTTCCTATGCATGTGTATCTTTTTAAAGTATCAAAAATTATTTTCATTATAATTCTGTATGGCACTTGGTATATAGTTAAATCTAATAAATAAAAATCATTTGATACTGGAAAAATGAAAGTTGACCAGAACAATCAAACAGTCATGATTGATAAGATATTCACTACTATTTAAAATATAGAAACATTTAGATGTCCTTGTGGAAATGTAATAACTCATTTTAAGAAATACCCAATAGTATAATAAGAAAAATCATTCAAAGCTATTCATTTACTCAAATAAACTCCAAAGAATTCATTTTGTTTCAGACAAACATGAATATCATGGTAATGTCATGACAAAGGTTGGGCTAGACATCTTCCTTTGCTATATGATCATTTGGTCAATCTACAGATGGTTGCTGAGTAGCTGTGTGCCAGCTGCTCTTTTAGGTGCTTAGGATACATTAGTGGTCAAAAGAGACATGAAAGAAGATATAAAGTATTTCACAACTGTTGGTTCTTTTTTAATTTTCATTTATAAAAACTACTTTTGTTTTTCTTCATCATGCATTACAACTTTAATAGCTTTTAAAGTGTTTAATTCACAAAGCTTTCAAAACTAATTCATGCATCTAAATTAACTATGCTTCATTTATATATTTTTAAAACCCATGTGAACAAATATATGTCAATTAATAGAGTAATATTTGAAGCATTAGCTAGTTGTACCTCCTTGCTTTTAACATATTCTTCTACAAAAATGAATCTGCCCAAACATATAAGTCCTAGCTGGAATTATCTTACATTTTTTTGTTGATACTTTTTAATCCTCACCCAAGGATATGTTTATTGATTTTTTAGAGAGAGAGAAAGGGAGGGGGAGAGAAAAAGAGAGACACATGAATGTGTGGGAGAGAAACATTGATTGGTTGCCTCCTCCATACATACTCTGACAGGGCACTGAACCCACAACCTAGGTATATGCCCTGGCTGGGAATCGTAATCTTTTGGTGTACCAGACATTGGTCCAACCAAATGAGACACCTGGCCAGGGCTGTTTTTATTTTTTAATTATTAAAATTTTTTGGTTAACTCTTTCATCAGATTGTGTGCTCCACGCGGGCAGGGACCTGTTCTGGCATCTTCATAACTTTATCCCAGTATGTTGGGTGCTCCAGAAATTTAAATAATTGTTGAATGAATGAGTTGTTGAATGAATACAGGATTGAATGTTGAAACATGTATAAATCAAGGCTCTGCTTGTGTGTGTGTGTGTGTGTGTGCATGTTTGAAGTGGGGGAGAAATCTAACAAATAAGAGTAAGAATGGAATGTTACATTAATCACATGGTCCACTGAGTTTTGCCACAAGGTTGAACCCAACACAAACCTGCTGATCTGACTTTTCACATTTATTAAAATGAAAGTAAATGGACTGCATTATACTTCACTGTTCTTCTCACTCTTACACTCTGCGCTCTTCAAATTGTTAATTGTGTGGCTTTATCAATGTTACACTAATTTTAAATTTGAACTATATTATTGATGCAACTGTCATGCCACTCAAAACAGTAGAGATGTGAGTCATTCACAAGTCCTACTTTGTTGTGACAGCTGTAACTGTCTCTTTTTTTTGCCTCATTTTGTCCATAATGTTTAAGGCCTGAGCAAGTGACAGCAACACTGACCATGCTGTCCAGAGCAGCCTTTTGCCAGTGGCTGTGTTCTGCAGTAATTGGTGATGCAGAAATATAGTTATGGTAGAAATATAACTACATAATATATAATCTAACTATATATAACTATATATGGGAGAAATATAGTTATAGTTATACAAGTAGGCCATTTCAATGGTCAGGATGCTTCTCTAGTTAAACTGACCTCAACCCTGACCAGAGAGAGATTGGGAGGGAAGTTTGCTGGAGCCAAGATGTGATGGACAACCACATGCCTTTTCATTGTGTTCCTCCAGCACCTAACTGGGCTTCAGTTCTCTTGCCAGAAAGGTTAGTTTGCATACCAGCTGACCAGTAGGAGTAGGGCTCAGTATTTCAACTGAATCCACCAGTTGTATTTCACATCTTTGTATCCTCAACACCAAGCATAGACAGATGAATAGCATTTGGTTTCTGTCACAATTCATCCCCGTCTGGCAGGAATGATGAACATGGATGTACCTGGTTGAATGTGAGCATCTCTGCTCATGGTGCATGCTCTCTGCGATGGCTTCACAGAGAGGGTGCTAGCTGAGCCTGACTTGCGTGATAAGTAGTAATTGGCCAGAGAAGAGAGGAAAGTAATTCCAGGCAGAGAAAACAGAGCAAACAAAGTACAGAATCTTGGAGATGTCTGACATACTGGGGAATGTTCTGTATGAGAGGGTGGGCAATGTAGCTAGAAAGGTTGTTTAAGGCAAGATTGTGAAGATTCGTTGATTTCATGCCAAGGAATTTTTAAGTCATACTCTAGAATAAAGGGGGCATCTGAGTTTTTTAGTCATCACAGTATCAAAATCTTTGCTACATTTTTAGAAGCTAATACCAAAAGTATCATGGAAGATGAATTCACAGGAGCAAAAGAATGAGGGTACCAGTCAGCCAAGTATTGATCCCCTGGTTCTTTCCCATCTAATCCTTTTCATTCCCCAGGAACAGTCTTTAGCTGCCAGATGGGCCTATAAAAACAGATGAACACTTCGGGGCTCTTCATTTCAATCAAGTGGATAGTTGGACTTCTTTTTCTGTTTTTTAAAGAATTTTATTTGAGTCTCTTTGGAAATAGGGGGATAAATAAGATGTTTCTTAGATGTTTCTTAGAAACAAGTGTTTCTAAATACTTGTTGTGTTTAGAAAATGAGGAGACAAACTATGTGCCTGTCCTGTGCCAGAAATCATGAGGGGTATTCCATCATTCATTCATTCACTCATTCAGCAAACATTTACTGAGGACCAACTATGTTCTAAATGGGAACCAAAGACTCACATAGCCTTGTACAAGGAGCTTACATTGTGGCAAAGGATTCAAATATTAACTAAATTATCCACACAAATAAGTGCCTAACTATAAATTTCTATAAATGCTATAAAAATTATAGAGGGCTCTAAGAATTATAAATAGGAATGAAACTATTCCTATTATTAGATTCAAGTCTTATATCATTACACAATTTGCAAATATTTTCTCTCAGTCTATGGCTTCACTTTTTATTCTCCTAACAATGTCTTTTGTAGTGCAGAGTTTTTAATTTAAGGGAACCCATTTTACCATTTTTTCTTCCATGGATGGTGCTTTTGAAGTTGTACCTGAAAACTCATCTCCTAACCTAAGGTTATCTATATTTTTCTCTTATGTTATCTTCTAGGAGTTTTATAATTTTGTACTTTACATTTAGGTCTGTGATCCATTTTGAGTTAATTTTTGTGAAAGGTGTAAGGCTAGTGCCTACAGTCTTTTTTACTTTTTGCATGTGAATGTTTAGTTGTTCCAGAACCATACTTCGAAGAGATGTCCCTATCACGAGGAAGTTTACAGTCTAGTGAGGGAATAAAATCCACACACAAAGGACTGCCTGAAATGACTTAACTACGATACTTGTCCTGAAGGATGTAAGAATTATGCTGAGTGGTTCAAAAGAGTGGCATCTGAGTCAGACTGTGAAAAGTAAATAAAGTTTCATCACACAGGTGGGGCCAGGGAGGAAATAAAAACAAAGGACATATCTTACATATTTTTTAAAAGATCGCTCTGGCTACAGTGCTGAGAAGAGTAGTAAGGCAGAGGTGGTAACGGAAACCACTTGGAAGGCTACTGAGATGAAATGTGGTAGAGGAGGTAGATGGTGGTGAGAAATGTTTGTGGTAGAAAGAGCTGAACAGGTTTGTATATAGACTGCACGGGAGGCATGAGAGAAAGAGAAGAGCCGGGGATCACTCTTAGCCTTTGTCTAAAGAGCAAGAATGAAGTCACCATTTACTGAGATGAGGTCATGGTGCAGGAGCAGGTATGGGGCTCGGGGGGTATTCAGGAACATGGTTTGGGATGGGTTAAGTCTGCCAGTTAGACTTCCAAATGAAGTGTCGAGTAAGCAGTTGGATGCTTAAATCTGGAGGTCAGCAGACTTGTCAGTGCATGAGTAGTATTTAAAGCTATGACACAGGACATGAAGGCAGATAGAGAAGAAAATAGCTGCAAGGACTGAAGTTTGGGAAACTCCAAAATGTTACATAAAGATGAGGAGGAAACAGAAAAAGACACTCAGATGAAGATGCCAGTAAATTAAGGAAGAGAATCAAGGGAGGAGTACAGGAAGCTGAGGAGGATGTAGTCAAGAAGGGGGTCTGTTACATGCTGCTGATACGTTAAGTAAAATGAGGACTAGAACTGATCACTGGATTAGTGACATGACAGCCATGAATGTCCCTAAGAGAAACTGTTTCCTGGTTTTCTTAGTAATAGAGAAAAATGGAAAATATTGAATTTAGAAAAATTTTTAAATAATTTTGTGATAAAACAAGGAAATGGAACAGTAGATGGAAAAAAAGAAGTCAGGGAATAGTGTTTTTTGTTTGCCATAACAGCTAACAGGGAAGAATGAATGATGTAGGCATGAGAAAGGAGCCAACAAGAGCAATTTCCTTGAACAAGTGAGAGGAGGCAGATGCAGTGCACAAAAGCAGGGCTGGCCGTGGATAGGTTATCAATAGTAACTGGATTTTCAAGCAATGAGAAAGCATTCAAGTTTACTGAGGGAATGGTATGATTCTTACTATTCCTCATAATCTATTTATTCTTTTTCCTTTTACTAATAGACAAATTCAGCTACTTAAAAGTATATCCAAAAATAAATGTTGGAAATACAGTTTTGCTCAGAATAAAGTGGATGATAATTTTATGCCCAGAAACGGTGAAACAAAGCCTTGTGTTTATCTCAGCAATTTCTCCAGCCTCCGTGTCAAATCAGGATCTTTATGCTATTGGTGAAAGATGCTGAAATGTTTTCCTTTGAGAATAAACTTCCTAATGTCTGGAATCAATTTCTACATGCATTTAACATTTTGAAAATCCACAATGTGGTTCATTTTTTGTACTCTTCTTAAATTTTGCTGAATAATAATTTTTCAATTAGCATTCCTTGACCACCAAAGGCCTAATACTACCTCAGATAAAATTGGAAATCTAATTCATTCAAACCTTTGTGACTCACGAATTCGTAGCAGATTAAATCACACATGGGAATTTAGAGAAAACATAAAGCAAATTGTATGTAGGATAGTTATTGATAGAAACTATGAACTCTTGATCATCCATGAAATAAGTTTAACAAGTTATTTTTCCAATGGAAAAGAAAAACAAACAGATCAAATGCATTAGGCTATTTTCTGATAAATTGTTACCATCAAATTTAGTAAATCAGCTTCATAGAAGTGTTTCAGTCTCATATGAATCTAAAACATATTTCCAACTATGATCAGTAATAAGTTCTCAAATCAGAAATGTTTTTTGTTTTTGTTTTGCTCCACAGACATGAACGTATTCACACCAAGAAAAGTAACTTCAGCAGACCTTTAATTTCCAGTCAGAAGGATGTAGATGATTTAGCAACCCTAGAAGTTTTGGATGAGGTAAGGAGCCCAGTTTAATTGAACATAAACATTCTTGATTTTTCTAATGAATATAATTGATATAAGCAGCAGGTTGTTTGAACAACATCTGTACATATCATGCTTTCTTGGTCTCTTAGCTTCCTGAATCTCTCTCCTATCTTCCGCTTGAACGTGTGTGACACAAATGTCCAGGGAGCTGCAGTCTGCTGTCAGTTTTTGTCTGCTTCTGATATTCAGATTGCAAAGGAGTGAGTTTGCACTCTCATGAGTGCTTATAGATCACAGACTCTTCTTCCTCTAAATTCCTTCTGGGAGTTTCAAAAAGATGATGTCCTGAGGTCAAAAAATTATCTCCTGAAACCTCTATGTGGAATCCTTCCTTTTTCTCCTCTCCTGTTCCATTCTCAGTGGCAGTTCCTAGAGGCCTCCAAGAGACATCATGAGCTTGTTACTACGGTCAGTGGTCCCACTCATGGGATCAGAGAGTTCCTGCTCTCACAGAGCTGACCCCTTAGGGCATTGAATTCTTCTGGGAACTCCTTACTCACCCCAGTAACCTCAGAAGTAGTTCAAACATCTCTATGTAGGTCCAAATCCAAGCCAGTAAACTGCAGTTTCAGCCTTCTTTCCCTTCATTCCCCTTTATTCCAAGTAATCAGATCATTAGAGAAATAAATAGTTCCTTTTCAGTAAAAGGTTAGGATCTCTATCTTGCCTGATCAACAGATTTTTATTTTTTAAATACTTCTGATACATGCCTGATCATTTTTGCTCAGAAATGCAACAAATCAGGAGACATTATCTGAACAGAAGTAGTCATTTGGTAAATTTAGGGTTGCATAAACAACTCAAGGACTTCCTCAAAATAATCTGTCTTGTGAACATCAAACATCTTGTAATCAGACAGTTTGCAAGTCAGGGATTGCCAAAACCTTCATGAATCTTTATGTATCAAATTTTCCAATGACATGGAGTCCTAGGTTTGTGGATCATAAAGAAGGCCTTGATATCCTATTGCTGACCTATATGTTAAACACTGGGTTTGTTTGTTGTTATTGTCTGTGCTTTCTTCTTGTCTCTTTTTTGACCTAGGAACTTTTGGTCCTCTCTTGTGTCATATACTATTAAAGTACATGGTGCTATTAAAATTGATTTCATGTACTCATGATTTATCCACTCTGAAAGTTACTTTTCTCAACTTTACATTCTGCCTCATAGAGCCAAATGTCTAAGCAAAGGGCTAGAATATAACACAAAGCCATGACCAACCTCGATTTGAAATAATAACATGTTCACTACCTTCCCTTGACTTTCCTAGTATTGTTTCTCTTTATCTTCTGCATTTACTTATTTCCTTGAAGCATTATATATATAATCTCCTATAATATCAAATCTGCCCTTTGGGAAACGCAGGTAACAATGACATCCCTCTACGGCTCTCACAACCAGAGAAGATGCCTGTCAAGTGAAAGGGCAGCTGTTGACCAAATGTTACACATCCTACTATCAGTACTTCTTTTCTTTCTGGAGCCTTGGTCCAGACTCCAGGTGTTTTATTAATTACTGTTTCTTTTTTAAATTGAAATTAATCATAAATGATTTTTAATGAAAATAAATTATGTTTATTTCTTATAGAATACAGTCTCTGAGCAGCTTGAGAAGTGTTATTCCAGAGGTCAGATTTATATGTATGTGGGAGACATACTCATTGCTCTGAACCCTTTCCAGAGTCTGGGTCTTTATTCCACGGAGGTATGTGATGTGCCTTGCATTCTCTTACTTTATACTAATAGTTATACTATTCAGGTATGAAATTAATTTAAATTATGCCAAAGAAAATTTTATTTAGTGCCCTGAATAAACAGTTAAATAATTATTGTTAAAACATAGAGACAGGAAAAAATAAAAGATGGATTAATCTGGATGCCGTATGTGGTCTTCCTTTTCCCAAAAGTATATGGCAGAATGTTCCTTCCAGTTATTGATAACTAGTCTATGCTGAATGTCAGATCAATACCTAGTTGCCTAAAAAATTGTCTATTCAATGTTTACCTCTGAACCAAGTATTGGAGAATTAAAGAAATAGTTACATTGTTTATATAAGTAATATATACTTAACAGCTACACAACCTGTCTTAGGAGTTTAGAAATCCTTTAGACATGTTGATTCATTTTTAATATCAGGCTATATGTGTGTGATATGAATATAAATATATAATTATCCATTATTCAACCCCTAGTGTTTTAAATATAGAATAGTATTCTGGAGTTAAACTAAGCTCTTTTTAATTGGACCCATTCTCTTCTATTTGTGTACTCCAGAGAATTATTTAAGACAGCGCCTTAGTTATTTTTTATAGGTGAAAAATACATAATACTTTCTTCCTTTACCAACTTCAAATTTATACAGTGAATTTAGGAACCTTGATTTAAGTTTCAGATGATTTTGCACTTTAGTGCAAATTCTGCCATCAATCAACTATATGATCTTAGACAAATCAAGTAAGAGAATGTGTGTAAAAGATGTGAAAGGAAAAAGTGGTGACCACATGTCAGACATTATCGTGCCCATGGAATAGTCAACAAAATACTTGATTGACTTCTTATTTTTAAAGGTTCTTTTACTTAAAGAAATAATAGTATTTTCAAACTGTAAATTCTATTTTGGAAGTGGTATGCACTCCCAAAAGAGTCTTCTTTTAAATACTGCTGTGACAGTGATACTATATCATATAATCACATCATATTTCATTTTGTGTCAGGCTTTTTTATTTTACATAATTTTACATGAATTGTGCATATATGTAACTGTGTCGTATGTGTAACATGTATGTAATGTTCATTGATATAAAACTTTCTTTATGTTTTACTTTAAAAAATTGGAGCTCTACCTGTAAATAATCTAGGATTTAAACAAAAACAAAAACAAAAGCCTTACAAAATGTGATATTTTTTTAAATCCTTAGCATTCCAAGCTATATATTGGAGCAAAGAGAACGGCCAATCCCCCTCATATTTTTGCAGTGGCTGACTTCGGCTACCAGTCAATGGTAACATATAATTCAGATCAGGTAAGGAGGAGTCACACATTCTTAGAAACTCCTCCTCATTTCTTTTGTCGGCGAATTGCGTGTGAGAAAGCCTTCTCAAAGTTTCCTTTTCTCACTGTGCAGTGCATTGTTATCTCTGGAGAAAGCGGTGCTGGCAAGACTGAAAGCGCTCATCTTTTAGTTCAGCAGCTGACAGTGCTTGGAAAGGTATAGTTTATTTTTTCTCTCTGTCCTAATAGAAATATTTGTTACATATCAGAGCCTAATATAACTGATTATATTAATAGTCTGTAATTCCCACATTTAATAATGCATGGGAATTATAAAACACACTTGTTATTCTTTGTGAGTTTAAAATATAACAAATAATATAAAAAGCATATGTTCTCCTTTGAGGATATTTTAACTGTTTTCATTCTTAGGTGGCAAAGCTTCATGAATGTGAT
This sequence comes from Tonatia bakeri, assembly GCA_004024845.1. Lineage (NCBI taxonomy): Eukaryota > Metazoa > Chordata > Mammalia > Chiroptera > Phyllostomidae > Tonatia > Tonatia bakeri. Next base: position 45,249 of record PVIA01005585.1, read on the forward strand.
TTTCTCTCCTTTTAGCCCCAACACATTCACTGAATACTTGTTTTGTCACCTTTTGTTACTAGCAGTTTAAAGAAGAGTCAATATTATAAAAATCAGTTGTATTTATATAGTACGCATATATACATGCAATGATCAATTGGAAATTGAAATTTGAGTATAATTTACAATAGCACCAAAAACATTAACTATTTAAATCTAACTCTTACAAAACATGTTCAAGAGTTGTATGCTTAAAAGTATAAAAAGTTGATAAAAGAAATCAAAAGCACCTAAATAAATGGAGAGATATACTATGTTCATGGATTAAAAGACTCAGTATTGTTAACATGTCAGTTCTCCACAAATTGAGCTGTAGATTCAATTCAATTACAATAAAAATCTCAGCAGTAATTTTTGTAGAAAGAAATTGACAAGCTGAATAAAAATTTATATGGAAATGCAAAAGATCTATAATAACCAAATAATTTTGAAAAAGAACAAAATTAGAAAATTATATTACCTGGTTTTGAGGCTTACTATGAAGTGCAGTGGTTGTTAGATACAATATAAAATGCATAATGCATGAAGGGAAAAATTGTATTTTATCAAAATTAAAAATTTCTGTTCTCTGAATGACATTGTTATGAAAGTGATACCACAAGCTAGAGACTCAAAGAAACTATTTCCATGTCTTATATCTAATAAAAGACTATATCCTTAATATATACATGTTTTAAAACTTAAGAAATCAAATGATTTTTAAATGAACAAAAGAACACTGATATAAGCAATGAATGAATCTCATTAGATGAGGTTTGGATATGTTTCAAGTGCATTATGCCAGGTCAAAGAAGCCAGGTTCAGAAGAGTTCATACTGTATGATTCAATTTACGTATCATTCTTGCATATTTAAAACTATAGGAAAAGAACCACATCAGCGGTTATCATGGGCAGAGAATGGAGTGAAGTGTTGACTACAAAGATTAATGATACAGTTTGTGGAGGGCAATGGAATTGTTTTATGTGTGAATTGTAGTTGGGATTATATGATTGTATATGTAAAAACTTTCAGAATTTTACACTAAGATGAATCTTACTTTATTAAATTATGTCTTAATTTTTGAAAAAGGGGTATTAATAATAGAGACTTGGTGTGATTTTCTAGATAGAGCCCTGGAAGTGAGATAAGTCAAGAATTATGTATTCATATTAACCTAATACCTTTTTAAAAATCACTGTGCACAACTTACCTTTCTGAAAATTTTCATTATGATCTACATAATTACAATTAGAGTCACATTAAATTTTTTTCCTTCACTGTGATTATAGGAATCTTGTGTTACAAAATAGTGTGGATGAAAGGACAACACTGTCTGTTAAAGGGTGAGACTTAATAGTGTCAAAACAACTGCTTAATTGAGTCTAATTCATTTTCAACATAATGAGTTAAAAAAATTTCATGTTCCTATTAAAAACTGATTAACTTGTTTTAATGTTTTCAATCATATGTATTGGTATAGAATAGAAATATACTTTGCTCAATGGATTTTCATGACCTCTACTAACCAGACTTGTGACCCTGAAGAACTGGAAGAGACAGTAGAGAGTGGGCAGGTAGTGCTACCTCAGGGCTGTCCTCTCAGTTCCCTCCCTATCCCCTTGCCCGTGTGTGGCTTCCCCTCTCTTTACAACTAGGATAAGTATCATTCTAAAGGCTTTGAGTATAATAAAATAAGATGTAATTTTGGAGGGAGAAAGATGATGATCCACAGCACACTACCCTGACATAGAAGAGTTGAACATCTGAATTAATTTAGTCGAGTCTTTGTAATAAAATGGCCTTCACCATTCATTCTTGATTTGTGGGCCAATAGAGGTTTTCATCAGTAAAAGAATGTTGTTTTGTAGACACCAGCAAACTTGTTTATCTAATCTCTTTATCTTGTTCTAGTTCTAAAAATATACTTTAATACTGATTAGGGATGGCCACCCATGCACACACACATATACACCTCAGAATCCTACGTTACAAGATCATATCATGTCTTTTACTTATCTCCTTGGTAAAGATATACCAGATACAAATATGGGATGCTAGGTGGATTGAATTTACATATGTGAAATTCCATTCTCAAAACCTTAGGGGCAAAAGCATAAAATGGAGTAAAAATGTTCTCTTCAACAAATGGTGCTGGGAAATTCAGAAAAGGTTATGCAAAAAAAATGAAATTAGACCACCAACTTACACCATACACCAGAGTAAACTCAAAATGGATAAAAGACTTAAACATAAGCCTTGACAGCATTAAAGTCCTAGAGGAAAACATAGGCAGTAAAATTTCAGATATCCCATGCAGCAATGTTTTCACTGATACATTCTCTAGGGCAAGGGAAATTAAGGAAAGAATAAACAAATGGGACTACATCAAATCAAAAAGCTTCTGCATGGCTAAAGAAAACATCACCAAAATGAAAAGGGAACCAAATGAATAGGAAAATGTATTTACGAATGATACATCAGACAAGGGTGTGATCTCCAAAATATGTAAAGAACTCATATGATTCAATGGAAGAAAGACAAACAATCTAATTAAAAAATGGGCAAAAGATGTGAGCAAACATGTCTCCAAGGAAATGCAGAGAGCCCATAGGCATATGAAAAGAAAAGATGCTCAACATCACTAGCCATCAGAGAGATGCAAATTAAAGCCACAATAAGATACCACCTCACACAGTTGTCAGAATGGCCTTCATAAGCAAATCAACAAATGAGTGCTGGTGAGGATGTGGGAAAAAAAAGAACCCTAGTGCACTGTTGGTGGAAATGCAGACTGGTGCAGCCACTGTGGAAAACAGTGTGGCATTTCCTCAGAAAACTAAAAATGGAGCTGCCTTTGACCTAGCAATTCCACTTCTGGGATTATACTCTAAGAATCCTGAAACACCAATTCAAAAGAACCTATACATCCTAATGTTCATAGCAGCACAATTTATAATAGCCAAGTGCTGGCAACAGCCTAAATGCCCATCAGTAAATGAGTGGATCAAAACACTGTGGTACATTTACACAATGGAAACTACACAACAGAAAGAAAGAAGGAACTCCTACCCTTTGAGACAGCACTGGTGGAACAGAGAGTATTATGCTAAGTGAAATAAGCCAGGTGATGAAAGACAAATACCATATGATCTCACCTGTAAGTGGAACCTAATAAACAAAACAAACAAACAAGCAAAATAGAACCAGAGGCATGGAAACAAGGAACAGACTGAGAGGGACCCAGTGAGAGGAGGGAATAAGGGGAGAAAGAAGGGAAAGAGATAAGGCACAAGTATAAATGACCCATGAGCATGTACAGCAGGATGGACATTGACTGTGGGAGCTCGGGCAGAGGGGTGGTGGAGCAGGGGAGAGCAAAGGGGGAAAATTGAGACAACTGCAATAAAACAACAATAAAAAAAATATCCCACAGATGCCTCAACTAAAAAAAAACCCTTACTTAGCAGGCAACTAATATAAGTGGATGAAGATGTTTTCTCATCTTTTTCATGGGTGCAAGGCCAGCCCAACATTTTAAAAGAGCCAAATTTATTTCAATTCATGTTACTCTCTTCTTTTAACCCATATTGCCTCTTTTAGAAATACCCAAAGTCCTATACACACTTAAAACCTCACTGTGAATGCCCCCTTCAGCCCACTCACATTGTGCTGTAGCCTGTGTTCCAGAAATACCTATCGCTCTTGGCCCTGACTGAACAAAATTCCCAACTTCAACACAGCTAAACTCAGCAAGCTAATATACTGCACACAATCTACCTGATCCAAAATTTCTACCAAGGTGTGAATAACTGATACCTCCTTAAACTTCTCAGAGTAGAGGATGCTTTTCTAAAAGAGGTTGCCATTTAATCCAAATAAATTTCCATTTGGTAGAGTTTCAAAATGATAAAGACAAAAAGGTTACACTTTTTTGAGGAGAGGAGAATATGAAAAGTGTACCTCAGTATGCATAAATTGTGTTGGTAAATTAGGCATTGTATTTGAATAGAAACAGCACAGAATGTCTCTTAGCCCCTCTAAGGGAGCAAGGGGGTGAATGCACATATGAAAGGCTAGAAATAGGCTTGGTTGTCCCATCTGGCAACACAACAAGTATATGCTCATATATGTTTATATATACATAAGGTACTTATCAAAGAAAAAACATGATATACAAAATTAATTTTAAATATATCTTGACATTTTCTCTAGGCTAATAATATAACCCTCCAAGAGAAGATTTTACAAGTGAACAATTTGGTGGAAGCCTTTGGCAATGCCTGCACTATTATAAATGACAATTCCAGCCGATTTGGAAAATATTTAGAAATGAAATTCACCCCTTCTGGAGTGGTGGTGGGAGCACAGATTTATGAATATCTTCTGGAGAAATCCCGAGTTATCCACCAAGCTCTGTAAGTTCACACACAATCTCTCCTATTTTAGGGAAATAAGCAAAGATATGTGTCATAAGCAGCATACTTGTCACAAGTGACATGTGTGCCCCAAGCAGCATGTGTGTTTTAGGTGATGAGTTTCATAAGTGACATATGCATCATTAGTGACATTTGTACAATCTTGTGACATGTATGTCATTGGTGACCTGCATGTCCTGAAACTGCATGCCCTAAATGGCATGCATGTCATGAGTGACACACGTGTTCCTTTTGGCAGTTTGTAGCTGAATGACAAAATTTCTTCTCTGGCCTAATGATTCTAAGACATCTTTGTTATTTTTATGAGGAAACTATAATCACAACATCAGAGTTCTATCCCAGTGGTTATATATTTTTTTAAGTGAGAAAGTTAGAATCTTCCATTTTTTATGTTGGTTTTATGCTAGATATACCTACATTATTGTAGTAATATGTCATGGTTAATTCATGGAAACCCAAGCTCTTATTATGTAGTAGCACATTATTACTTAATATATGTGCCTTCAAATTTTCTGTCATTCAACTATGAGTAAATTGTGAATATAATTGCCTGGAATCCAGCTCTTGAGCTCAGTCCTCAGTATGGAAAATTATTTGTTAGTCCTCAATTCAAGATATGTAAGGAAAGACTATTAGGTAAATATCATTTTTAATTGTGGCTCTGTGACATGTAGGTCCCCTTTGGATAAGATATTTAAATTTTAAAAATTCTTCTAGGATCTTGGTTCTGAAACTTACTATGTGTATGATTTGAAATATTTAATCTCTCCACACATCAGGTTTTCATCTTTAAAATTGAAATAGCAATAGTCCTACCTATCGATTAAGATAATGCCTGTCAAGTATTTGCACAATAAATAGCACATAGTAAGAATCCATCATTTTAAGCTATTATTATCAGTAGCAGTGTTGATAATTTCATGAAGAATCAAATAACGTCTAGCACAGACACAGAAGTTTGAAGATGTTCAGTAAACAGCAGCTATCATTATCAATGTGCACCCTGTGCCCAGAATTTAGTGGATATGCATAAGTGACCATTGCCACCTGTACCTAGAGGGACCTTGGGGTCTTATGCAGATGTGGAACCTTAACTGGTTCTCAGGAGAATGTGTCCTGCTCTCCTTACTGGGTAAGACTCTCCTTCAGGCATTTAGGAAGATCTACCTAAGAGGCAAAATTATTGAGATTTAGATGGTGCTACTCTGTTGCACAGTGTCAGAGGGTGCCACTCACATTGGATTCTGTGGAGCATCGTTCACATGGAATAAACTGGACAGTGATACCCTAGGTTAAACATAGAAATAATTTCATGAATGCTTATTGAGATATCATAGGATGCATTCTAGATAATCACTCAATTAGGATTATATTTTAGGCATGCTATAAACTAAGTAAACTTTTTCCCAGCTCTCCTAAAGAACTAGTCTAGTTTGCTACATTGTTTATTGAGGAAAAGCACTCCAAGTTCCAAATTTACATTCAGGTTGAAATACAACTCAGTTATAATTTGAGCACAACTGCCTTATCATTTTTCCATTTTTCTGTGTTTTTACATCTTTTTCTACTTAATTTCAATTGTATTTTCAAATTCTGGAGAAGCTTTTTGTGATTTAAAAAATGAAATATAATGGAAGAATTCTTAGTAGGTCCATTTTTAAATTATAACTGTAAAGGTACCCTATCAGTCAGGGCACTGGAAGCAAAGGTCTAGTTCAAAGAGTTTAGCTGAGAGGATTATCAGCAGAGGTAGAGAGGGCATCAAAGAACCGAGAAGAAATGTGAGACACCCAGAAAAACAGCAGTGAGGAACCAGTACTACCCTTGGTCTAAAGGGCCAAAGGAGAGAACAGCATTGTACCATCTGGTGAGAGCAGTGGCTCTGGGGGACTGGCTGTCCATCAGGATCTGTTAATTTAGGGAGTACAGCCTCTGTGAGGGACCAAGGGGGCAATACCCGACTTCTCTCTTTTCCCTCCCTGCCATCTCCTGCCTGAGCTTCCTAGTGCTCAAGCGCCACTGGAAAGCAGAGAGGGCTGGAGTCTAGGTGGGTACCACGGTCTGGCAAAGAAGAACAGAAAATGGGTCTCAGGTGGCAGAGGAGAATCAGAGCAGACAGTTATTTTGTTTTAGTTGAATTTACCATTTCTTTTTAGCGAACTAGTTCTTTTCTTCATTTTTAACTTATGTCATCCCACCCCAATGTCTGACCATGTTTATTTTTATATTTTTAATAATGGCACTATCATATAAGTTGTGGCTTAAGTCCCTTATTCTAAAGAAGTTTTTAAAAGAGTTGCTTTAATTTCAGTTGTAAGTATAAATTATAGCTGTTTCACTGCACTTTTCTCACATGCTACAGTTTACTTCAGCAAGCCTCAATTGCATTTCTCTTGCACTCACAGCACCATACCAGACCCTACAGGAGATATCGACAAAGTGCAAATGTGGCGCTCTGTACTGTGGAGGAAGGGACAGCGTTCCTCATGGAGCAATCACTGTGTCAGGCATTGTGCTAAGCACTTTATAACCATTATTCTTTTAATTCTCACAGTGATGTGACAGGATATTATTGTCTCATTTATACATGAGGAAATGAAGACTAAGAGAATTGTAATAAGTTACCTAATATCAAAAAGCTAATAAATGACTAAGTTGGGATTTGAACCCATGTCTGTGTAGCTACAAAGTCCATCATTCATCCATCCATTCATCCATCCATCCATCCATCCATCCATCCATATGGCAAATGTTTATTTAGTGCCTACTAGGTTCCAGGAACTGTTCTAGGCACAGAAGATACAGAGCTAAGGATTCCTGAAGTAAAGCAGTTCACCATCTCCTGGAGATCCATGTATGCTTGGACACAAAACATGCTGATCACCTGTTGGTTTCTAATCTCTCACAAAAGTAGGCAATGGGTCCATCTGCTATGTGTGAGCAGGGTGATGGCAGATTGAGGGATTGAGGAGACTGCACGTCTTAAAGGAGTAACTCTTAGTGGAGGGAGCTATAATTAAAAATGAAAAATCAAAAGCCCTGTTTCATGAGTATTCTATAGTACTTATGAATACCAAGTTGTACTGTTGGCTTTCTAACCCTTATTGCTGACCACTTTGTCAAAGATTCAACCATTTTACAGTTGGAGTAAGCCACACCCTTATGAGGACCTTGCCACCCTTTTGAGGGTGTTCAAAGCCTTGGCTACATAGTGATTCCTAGGATCTAGGGAAGATAAACACACATGAGACAGCCCAGAGGACCTTCCTGAAAATGGCTGGGTGGGACTCTGAAGAAGTATTATAAGACACACAAGGCTGTGGTCAGAGACAGAGAAATACTCTTTGGTGACTTGCTGAGACCCTGTCTGTCCCCAGCCATTGTGACCTGGGAAGCACTGATCATAGGAGCATGTATGGGGTGGGATAGTCCTCTGCCTACTTAGGTACACCTTTGACACGGTTAGGGCAAGTCATGAAATGGCTACATTTGGCAGTACTGCTCTCCTGTTTCTTTAACTCTCTGAATGTTTGTCTACTGACAGTCAGTATATTTCCTAGAGTATCTCCAGGTCCTGTCAAATTACAGTTCTCTAAACACAAACTGATAATTAAAGAGAAAACTACCGATTCTGAGTCTCTCCATTTATGACTCACTTCTCTGATTGTACACTGTGTCACGTAAGCATTAAAGCTGTGACGCACAGAGCAGTCAGTGATTTTGTTAGAACAAAGCAAACTGAATTGCATGCTGTGCCAGCCTTAGAGAAGTTTTGTTCCTTTGTGGTGAGAAAAGACAAGAACTAAAATGTTCATTTTGCTCTAACCGCGCAGTGCTAATCTTCACTGGAGTGTTACTGGTGACTCTGGGTGTGTGGAGAGTGTGAACACAGGCATTCTAAATGCTCTCCAGTCCTCACTGCAGCCTCTGAGCCAGTGGACCACCCCTTTTCTAGAAAGCTCCCGTGCCGTTGTTTCTATGGCAGGATTCCCTGATTCTTCTCACACCTCTCTGAATTTTTCTCCTCTGACTTAGCTTCATCCATCCATTTCCAAAATGTCTGTTGTCCTTGATATTTCTCTTCTCCTTCGTTGATCAGTTCATATTGCACACACTCTCTCTCCCTGCTGACACACAGGCTCACCCTGTCGGTTCTGTTTCTCCAGAGACTCCTGACTGATACAGCCACAGAGAAGAGTGTTTGTGCAGCAACAATTTAGCATCTCCTGACCAAGTCCCTCTCGTAACATTCAAAATTTGATGATGGGGTGGAAGCCTGATAGTAACTGAAAGAGGAGTCATATGAAAAGAAATAAAGACAGCAAGGCATTAGGGTCTGAGGGTTATACTTAATTTAGCCCCTGTAGGGGGAACCCTTCTCTTCCCCAGGCCCAGACTCAGCGTGATAATGTAGTGAATAGTCAAGTGAAGATTTAGAACCACCCCAAACAAGAGGAAGGTGCAGTGAGAGAATGAAAACAGCAATGCCACAAGACAGAGGCAAACCCAGAGTCTCCAAATGGACAATCATGGCCTTCAGAATCGAAGTACAGCAGGGCCAAAGAAGGACAATGCAGACGATGAACCTGGAAAGCAGGAAGATCAGCCTTCTCTGTTTCTGAAGAGAACTTGCCTGACCTTGGAGAGAAATGTGATCCATTTCAGGAACTCTCCCGAGCCACAGAGAAGACAAGGAAAGGAAGAAAAAAGGGACCCTGAGGTCTCAGCAGTTATGCTGTGGACCATCCTGAGCCAAAGACTCACCATGTGAACCACATTCCTTCCCTGAATTGTGTTATTGCAGAGTCTGGGAATGTGGTTTATGTGTAGAACCACATAGTCGCACACCCTGGAAATGGGGGAGGGATTTGAGCTGTGCATGTGTGACTGCAGACTTTGCCCCCTTGCTAACCGTGGCAGAAGAGGGGCAAAGGGGAACATGGCTGACACTGGCCTTTATTGGTGGGAAGGCTGGATTCTCCCACTGGCTTTCAGCATGCATGGGATTCTGGGAGAGCACTTTTGAAATGGAGCATTCCGGGAAGTGAAAAGTCAGTTGGTTCTTTTCCCTCCCCTGGGTGGGGGGCATGTCAATAGTCTCCAGTGGGTCTATGAACAGAGGCCTGGGGCACAGACTCCAAAAGATGCCTGAAGCTGGATGGCAGCTAGAGACCAGCTAAGCTACCTACATTTATGATACTTTTGGGTGAGAAAAGAGGTTCCTGGTGCAACATTGAACTGAGCTGGCAGAGGATGAGAGGGTGATTTTTCTTTGGGTGTCTTAGAGGGAATGGCCCTCAAGGCAGAAACTTGCCATTACTTCCAGAGACCTTGATGGTAGTAGTCAGCGCTGTGAACAGATTTTTGTTCTTGTGTTATTTTCAGTTCTTCAACCTATGTAGTAGTTGTAATGATAAATATTTAAATATGTCATACTCTGACTTTTCCTTTCCCCTTACTTTTTTTACTCAGGTATTTTAGGCCGAAATTTGCCATTAAATAAAAGATTCCTTTCTTTTCCACCAAACTCCATCTTTGGAGATTTGTCTGGCAGGCAGAGAGTAGTAGGACCCCCTCTACTGTTTGGGTTTGTAACAAAAGAAAGACAAGAAAAGGAAGAGAAGGTGGACCATCCCGAGCCCGAGACTCACCATGCGACTCACATTCCTTTAATTATATTATTCCAGAATCTGGGAATGCTGTTTATATATAGAATCATAGAATCACAGAACTTGGACTTATAATAGATTTCTCATACAGTGAGCAAACGGAGCCCCATAAAGTCAGTGTAACAATGTGGTTAAAGACGGGCTTTGGATCCAAACAGCCCTGGTTTGAGTCCAGTTTAGCCATCAGCTCTGACCTGAGAGGAGATCAGTAGCTGCTCTAAGCCTCAGTTTCCTTGTATGTAAAATGAGGGAAGTGTCTGCACAATAACCAGGGGACTATGGCAGGTAAGTAAGATAATGTAGTACTTATTATCATCTGGCACACTGTCTATATATATTATTAATTTGTTTCTTTTTTTTTCTCTGCTCCACTGGCATGTAAACTCCAAGAAGTTAGGGATATTTTTCCATTACCATATATCCCCCTTATACTCCACTTACCCCCACCCCCCAAAATCGCCACACCATTGTCCATGTCCATGAGTCCTTTTTCCTTTTTGCTCAACCCCTCCACCCCCTACTCTTCCTTCCCTTTAGCTGTCATCCTGCTCTCTTAGGAGTCTGTCACTATTTTGCTTGTTAGGGGTTTTCGACTGTTTGCTCCTGCTGCATCCCAGTGCTGCAACAGTGGCTGGACTCACTTGCAAACAGCCATTGAGTGATTCATATAAAATACTTAACAGTGTCCAGAATTCAATGACAATGATTGTTGAAAATAATACCAATAAGAACAACCACAAAGCCAAAATCCAGTACCCTAGGAAACTCATACTGGTACTCACAGTTGTTCTGATAATTATATTGCCAAGTAATTTTAATGATTAATAAATATTCCTACTAACCACCTTACTGAAAATATCTTACTTTTTTAGTGGAGAAAAAAATTTTCATGTTTTTTACTACATCTACGCTGGTTTAGCCGAAAAGAAGAAACTAGCCCATTACAAGCTGCCTGAAAACAAGCCTCCCAGGTAATTCAGCAGATTGTACTTTTCATAAATAATACTTTCACTTACCACTTAATTTTAGGTTTTTACTTATCCTTCCATATTTTTTTCAGATACCTACAAAACGATCTCCTCAGAACAGTACAGGACATGACGAACAATAGTTTCTATAAATCTCAATATGAATTAATTGAGCAATGTTTCAAAGTCATAGGTTTTACAATGGAGGTGAGTATGAAAGACATTTGAACTGCTTTGGGAAGTATCTTTTCATCATCACTAATTGCAAGAGTTAGCAATTATCGAGTGATTAATGTATGCCAAGCATTATGCTAAGTGCTTTACATGGGTCATCCTTTTAATTACTCAAGTAGCCTTATAAGATGAGTAGAATTATAATGTTTGTAGATACGGAAACAGTCGTCTTGAGGTGTAACTGAATTTGTTTTTGTTCTCAATCTTTTATTTTACATATACTTGCATCTCCTGCATATGCAAAATTTTACATATGCATAAATGCGATCATATTACATGTTATTTTTCTAGTGCAATCTTTTTTATAACAACTTAATTAACATAATTCATGTACCATACAAGTCAGCCATTTAAAAGTACATCTTTTAAAATCCTCACCCAAAGATATGTTTATTGATTTTAGAGAGAGAGGAAGGGGGAGAGAGAGAGAGAGAGAGCATGCAAGAGAGCGAGAGAGAAAAATGTTGATATGAGAGAGAAACATGGATCAGTTGCCTTCCATATGCTCCCTGACCAGGGATCGAACCTGCAACCTAGGTATGTGCCCTGACTGGGAATCCAACCTGCAACTTTTTTGGTATATGAGAATGTCACTCCAACCAACTGAGCCACCCAGCCAGGGCAAAAGTACCTTTTCATGACTTTTAGCATATCCACAGGTGTCTATATCCATCACCATCATCATTTTTAGAATATTTTCATGTTCTAAAATTTTCACCCCAAAAAGAAACATGCTAGAAGCAGTTTCTCCTCATTCCTATCCCACCTCTGCTTTCTATCACTACAAATCTCTTTATTGTGGACATTTTACATAAATAGAGTGATGCCATGTATCATCCTTTGTGACTGGCTTCTCTCATTTAATGTAACATTTTCAAACTTCATCCATGTTGTAGCATGTATCATTACTTTATTTCTTATTATTGTTGAATAATATTCCATTTTATGGATATACCTCATGTTATTTGTCCATTCTTCAGTTTGTTGCCATTTAGGCTGCTTCCATTTTTGGGCCATTATGAATAATGCCGCTATGAACATTTGTGCACAATTCTTATGTAGATGTAAGTTTTCATTTCTCCTTGGTGTGTAACGAGGCATGAAACTACTGGGTCATAGAGTAACTCTATGTTTAACTTTTGAGAAGCTGCCAGACTTTTCCAGTGGGTATGCAACTCGACATTCCAACCAGCATGTAGGCAGTTTCCAGTTTCTTCATCTTCTCCCCAACACTGAGCTTCTATGTCTTCTTGATCATAGCCATTCTAGTGGGTACGGAGTGGTATCTCATTGAGGTTTTGATTTGCATTTCCCTAACTGGCTTATGATGCTGAACTTCTTCTCATGTACTTATTGGTCATTTTTACATCTTCCTTGAAGAAATGTCTATTCAGATATCAGATATCTTTTGCCTATTTTTAATAGATCTTTTTAAGAGAAGATCTATTCAGATCTTTTGCCTAATCATTTGTCTTTTTATTATTGAGTTGTAACTATTCTTTAAATTATAAATACATCTTTCTTATCAGATATATAATTTGCAAAATTTTTCTTTTTTTTAAGATTTTATTTATTTATTTTTTTGACAGAGGGGAAAGGAGGGAAAAAGAGAGGGAGAGAAACATCAATGTGTGGTTATCCTGCATGCACCGCCTACTGGGGACCTGGCCCACAACCCAGACATGTGCCCTGACTAGGAATCAAACTGGCAAGTTTTTGGTTCACAGGCCAGCGCTCAATCCATTGAGCCACACCAGCCAGGGCACAAAATTTTTTTCCATTTATTGTCTTTTCACACTCCTGATGGTGTCCTTTGAAGCATACAAGCTTTTTCTGATGTCCAGTTTATCTATTTTTTTTCTCTTGTTGCTTGTGATTTCAGTGTCATACATAAAAATGACTGCTAAACCAAAGTCATGAAGAATTTTGGCTAAGCTTTCTTATATGAGCTATATAATTTTAGCTCTTACATTCAAGTCTTGGTTCCACTTTAAGTTGATTTTTGTGTCTGACTTGAGATAGGGACCCAGCTTCTTCTGCATGTGATAATACGTTGTATCACAACTATTTGTTGAAAAGACTGTTCTTTTGCATTGATTGGTCCTGGCATCCTTGTTGAAAATCAATTGACCACAAATGTATGGAATTACTCATGAGCTCTCAATCTATTATTTGAATCTCTATATCTGTCTTTATGCCAGTACCACACTGTCTTAATTACCATAGCTTTGTAATAAGCTTTGAAATTGGGATGTGTGACTCCTCCAACTTTATTCTTCTTACTCAACATTGTTTTCGTTTTTTTGAACTTCTATCTAAGGATCAGCTTGTCAATTTCTAGTGCAGTTTTTTTTTAAAAACCTTCCTTTTTTATCAGTTCTGCCTTCCCCATCCCACCCCCTTTCATCCATATCTGCCCTCTCTCTCTTCCGCCAACTAATGGATATTAACAATCCAGCATACATAGTCTAATGTTCCATATTTATCTCCCTGCTCATAAAATCTTACTTGTAGATACTCCACACATATATACACTCTACACACACATAAACACAAATGTGTACATGTACCTTTATCTAGAGGGTTAGCTATTGTTTTATTAATATGAAATCATATTACACACACTCTTCTATATCCAGTTTTTCTCACTCATCACTACTTTGTGAAAATCCCTTCAGGTCACCTAGTATAGCATTAAATCAGTTCTCTTAAAGGCATCATAGTGTCCTGTGGTGTATACTACTTTTTATTTAGCCATTCAGCTATGACTGGGCATACAACTATTAATGTTTCCAGATCTTTATCACAATAAGCAAAGCCAAAATATGTCTTTATTTACTAGTGTTTTTATTTCTATGTAACAAGTCTCTAATAATGGTATTGTTTGGTCAAATAGTATATGTATTTTAAATTTGAATATGAATTACAAGAGTGCCCTCCAAGAATTCTGAAATACTTCCACCAGCAATGTATAAAAGTGACCTCTTCATCCCCACCCCTGCCTTCCATGCATTGTAACTTTTTCAATATTTGCTTGTGTGATGGGAGAAAGTAACATCTCATTTCAAGTTTGCATATCTTTAACTAATAGTGAATTTGAACATATTTCCATTTGGTTTCTGGCTGCCTGGGTTTGTGTTTTTATGAATTGTATATTTATGCATGTTGCCCTTTTAATATAGCTTTAATTAAATTTATTGGGGTGACTCTGGTCAGTAAGGTCATATAGGTTTCAAGTGTACACTTCTATGATACATAATCTGTATATTGCATTATGTACTCACCACCCAAAGTTAGATCATCTGTCACCATATATTCACCCTCTTTACCCTTTACTATCTGCCCCTCCCTCTTCCCTCTGATAATCACCATAGTTTTCTGTATTAGTTGCAGTTGTATATCCCACACATGTGTAAAATCATATGGTTCTTAGATTTTTCTGACTTATTTTGCTTAGCATAATATTCTCAAGGTCCATCCATATTGTCACAAATGGCAGTATTTAATCTTTTCTTATGGCTGAGTAGTAGTCCACTGTATGTATGTACTACACCTTCCCCATCCAATCTTCTGTTGAAAGACACTGTGGTTGCCTCCATGTCTTGGCCACCATGAGTAATGCTGCAATGAACCTAGACATATATAAATCTTTGTATTCTGTACCAATATTCTGTTGACTTGATTAGAGTGGTTTGATGCTATGTTTTTCTGCTAAGGCATCGTACCTAGTAAGGTAATTCCTGTTCTCCCTTTTCATGCTTTTCTTAGCTATTATATGACATTTGATTTTCCACATAAATTTTAAAATGAACTTGTTCAATTCTCAGGCCCTCAGTTGAAATCCTAATTAGAATTGCATTAAATTTATATATTAATTTGGGGGCATTGCCATTTTTATGATGTTATATCTTCTCATCCCAATTCATGGTATGCCTTTCCATTTGTTTAGATGTTGTCTGTCTTATAATTTATAGTTTATTCATCTAGAACTTGTTTTATTTTTACATCTCTTTCTAACTATGTAATGGTGGTTTTGGGTGTTACTCTAAATGAAATGTTTTTTCCATTGGTAACTTTCTCTAAGTATGTAATCATGTCACCTTCAAAAAAAAATGGTTATTTTCCCTTTCTCTGCCAATTTTTTCTTTTTCTTTTGTGCACTTAGAACATCTAAGACTTAGAGTCTAAGCCAATATTAAGCAATAATGATTACAGTTTGCCTCCTTGTCTAGGTTCAGGTTTTAAGTAAATTGGTTTTAGTGTTTTGTTTTCATTTCTGATAAAGAGCACATCATAAATAATATTCTTTTGTTGATGCTTTGCTTAGAGTTTTTATTATGAATCCTGCTGAATTTCATAAAATGTTTTTTTCATTATCTAAGGATATAATCATATTTTTCTGAAGCCATATGTTGATATCTATTATTATGTTGAGAGATTTCTAAATGTATAAGTATCCTTACATTTCTGGAATAATCACAATATAGTCAAACTATATTTCTCTTTTGACAAATTTTTGGACTGTATGTCCTAGTTTTATTTAGAATTTTTGCATCTCTTCATCAATGAGATTTATCTATCATTTTAATTTTCTTTTATATCCTTATCAGATTTGAGAATTAAAATTATGACAGTGAGCATTTTCATCTTTCTTCTTTGGCTTGTAAGAGTTTAAATCAGAGTTCAAATCAGTTCCCAATATCTCTTAAGATATAAAGCACTTAGACACAAATAGCTAAGTTCTAACCAGACTATATAAAAATTTCCATGGAAGTGACCTAGTCATCCATGTCTTTTACAATAATCCCTGGTGATCCTTATTAATTAGAGAAGATTGGAGAACATTAGTTTTTAAAACTTCAAACTAAGATGAGACAAAACTTAGCTGTGTGTGCCTCTGGTCCTGGGGCCTTTTAATACTGAGTCTTTAATCATTTTCTGATTCTTCTGTGGTAATTACCTGCTCAAACTTTTCTTTTCTTTTTTTTTTTTTTGGTTTTCTGTATTTTGTTAAGGCTATAATCAAATCTGAGGCCATACATTTGATTGATAAATTTTATTATAATACTTTTAATTTATTCTGTATCTCTGGTTGTGTTTCCTTTCACATTCTAATGTTATATATTTATTGGTTTTATTCTCTTTTTATCTTTAATTAAGCTTATAGGAAGTTTTCAATCCTAAGAATAAAAATGAAAACAAAACAACAGCTGTTGAATATATTTACCCATCCTATAACTTTTTTCATTATCTGCATTATGGATTTCAATTTTACTTTTAGACATTTATTAATTTAGTCATTTGGTTTATTTCATTGTTCATTTTTTTAAAAGCAAATACTTGGTATCTCTTTTCTTCATTTATCTTTTTTAATAATGAAGGCATTTAAGGATATAAATTTACTCCTGAGTAATAAAGATTTCTTTGCCATTGGTTGTAGTTTTCTGTGCCATTGGTTGTAGTTTTTAATTTTTATAACAAAATACATTGTTTAATAAGCTTTTAAAGAAACTTTCAGACTCTGCTCTTAGCAGTTTACTGTTTCTGGTATTGATGGGATCCAGTGATAAAGAATAGTTCATGGAACTTCTGGTAAAATAGAAGCATAAATATGGTACTTGGAACCTCCCACAACCACATCAAAATTACAACTAAACTAGAGAACAACCATCACTCAGAAGCACCTGAATTCTAGCTGAACATAAGTCCTACAACTAAGGATATAGAGAAGAAGCCACTTCCAGACTGTTAGGAGGGGTGTAGACTTGCAAGGGGCTGGTCCCACACCCAGGTGTGATGGATAAAAATCAGGAGGGACATCTCAGCTGCAGAGGTCCCTCATGAGGAGAGAGGTGTCCCAGCTCCACATCAGACTCCCCAGCCCAAGTACAAGTGCCAGAAAGAGAAGTTCCCATTACTTCTGGCTATAAAAACCAGGGGGAACTGTGTCTGAGTGAGACAGTCTTCTGGAGTCACAGGCAGTTCCTTTTAAAGAGCCCATCCATATGGGACTCATTTGCTCTGAGCTCTAGTCTTGGAACAACAGCTCAAAAGGCACCAGGGACATATTGGGAGGAACTGAAGTGGCTGGCATCAGGGCAAGAGCTGGAAGGGCAGCTTTCTTTCAGCCAGAAGTACTGGCAGAGATCACTGATCCTTTTCTGAGCCCTTCCCCCACACAGCCCATGCCATATCTGAGTCTCCATCAACCATAGCCCCACTTTGGTAATTCCCTAAGACCCAGCCACACCCAGCTTGCAGGTCCACACAAGCTGTTTCTGGTGGCTTTTCAATAAAAATGTCCTGTCTTGTTTCATACTTCAGACATTCCTAAAATTGCTCAAACAAGCAGCATCTGGCCCCAGGAGGCTCCATACCTCTCATTAAGTGGTCCCAGGCCTATCCCTAATGGCATTCAGCCTTGCTTCACAGCTTGGCCTGTCCTGGACACCTCCAAGTCCAGCACAAGTAGCAGCCATATGCAGATGGTTTTGTAGCCCATGGTGGGCAGCCCTAGCTAGAACTCAGGTGGTGACTGAGCTTGACCACCACCTACCAAGAGGCCCCAGAGCCAGCCCACCCTCTAGACAGCTTCAGACCACATCGCAATACCACCCAACCATCTCCACAGTGATATGCTCAAGAGGTAGGCTCAGAGGGGCATCAGAGCCCTGCTTAAATATACCCTGTTCCATAGGGTGGTACCCTGCTTCACAAATGATCTTCCACAGTGCTCATAGCCAGTTTTTGTAGCCAATCAGTTTGAGGGTAAATCCCTCCCATTGACATGCCAATAGCTATCAAGACTCAATTATAACAGGAGGATATACATGACCCACATGGGGTAGGGGTGTGCCCTGCTTAAGTGAATAGAAAGGCTGTGCCATTGGACCCTACAGAACACCTACCACATAAAGCCACTTTACTAAGCCAGGAAGATGTAGCAGCTCTACCTAATATACAGAAACAGAAACAGGGGAGCTGCCAAACTGAGGAGACAAAAGAAACAAGTCTCAAATGAAAGAACAGAACTAAACTCCAGAAAAAGAGCTAAATAAAATGGAGACAAGCAATGTACTAGATACAGAGTTTGAAACCCTAGTTATAAGGATGCTAAATGGACTTAGGGGAAGAGTAGATGAACATAGTACAAACTTCAACAACATAAAAAAAAGACATGGAAACTATAAAAAGAACAAGTCAGAAATAAAGGAAACAGTAACTGAAATGAAAAAAAAAAACATTACAAGGGGTCAAAAGTGGAGTAGATGAAGCAGAGGATCAAAGTAGATATTTGGAAAATAAGGAAGCAGAAAACACCCAATCAGAATGGCAAAAAGAAAAAAGAATCCAGAAACATGAGGATAGTATAATGAGCCCCTGGGACAACTTCAAGCATACCAATATTCATATCACAGGGGTGCCAAAAGGAGAAGAGAGAGGAAGGAATTGAAAACCTATGTGAAAAAAATAATGATGGAAAGCTTCCCTAACCTGGTGAAGAAAATAGATCTACAAAAAATCCCAAACAAGAGGAATCCAAAGAGGCCCACACCAAGACACATCATAATTAAAATGCCAAAGGTTAAAGACAAAGAGAGAATCTTAAAAGCAGCAAGAGAAAAACAGTTATCTACAAGGGAACTCCCATAATAGTGTCAGCTGATTTCTGAAAAGAAACTTTTCAGGCTAGAAGGGATGGGCAAGAAACATTCAAAGTGATGAAAAGCAAGGACCTACAATTCAGAAAAACTATCATTTAGTATCAAAGGACAAATAAAGAGCTTCCCAGACAAGAAAAAGGTAAAGGAGTTTATCACAACCAAACCAGTATTACATAAAATGTTAAAGGGTTTTCTTCCAGAAGAAGGAAGATATCAAAAATATGGATAAATAACTGGCAGTAAGTACATATCTATCAACAATTTAGTCTAAAAAAACAAAATAAACAACAAACATAACAGAAACAGACTCGGATACAGAGACCATTTTGACAGTTGACCAGATGGGAGAGGGTTTGGGAGATGGATGAAAAAGGTGACTGTAATTGAAAAATAAAAAATTATTTTAAAAAAAGAAATACTTCACTCAGAATGTGAATCAGGATTTAGATAAACTCTGTTAGGAAAATAATATTCAGTTTGTTGAATTTTCATCTTATTTTCGCAAACAACACTCCTGTAGCTTTAAACAGTTGATGTGTCTGTTTAAAAAGTTTACTGAGATTCCTTGGGTTATCAGATCTAAGAGGTTGTACTAAAAAAAGTATGAAAATATTCTCTTGGAAAATTTTATCAAAAATAAAATATAAAATGTAAAGATACTGATACAGTTGAAACTTATACAAAAATAATTTAAATTACACGCGCTGAAGTTAGGGAGTCTAATCATTTTGTAGTGTGTTGTTAAGGCAAAGTTGACTCTTCTAAAAATGGAAAGCTGTCAACAGTAATCTTTAGTCCATTGGTCCATTAGCTTGCCAGAAAGTAATATTTCTACAGATATATATGTTCTGAGATAGAGAAAAAATTGTAGCTAAGAGCATTTTCTCCAAATATGGAACTATAAGACCTTACTATTAATTCTACACTCTTGCCTTCTCTTTGAAAGCTTCTGGCTCCAATGTGAGTGTTCTTGATGTAGGCTTGTGGCAAGGATATTCTGCAGACCTTGACCCTAGGGAATGAGGCATGATCTCTGCCAACTGGGTGAGGTTGGAGAAGAAAGCTTTTCTCTTGACTTGAATTTAGGGCCCTGCCTGCATGGGGATGTTTACAGAAGTTAGGGTAATCTTTGCCCATCAGAAAACATTTCACCTCTTAGAGTTAATTTTTCTAATGTGGCCTTTATCCATAGCCAGGAAGAATTCATATTTGATGGGGAGATTCTGTGCCTGGCTATTTACAACCTGAAAGTTTAGAGCCCCTCCTTGATATATGAATAAATAATTGCTACTCTGTTTGTAGATGAATTAATTGGTTGTATAGAGAAGGTGGAAAGAGGTTGAGGGAGCCTGACAGGACCCATAATTCTCTTCCCCTCCTGGGACCAGAGAGGAATTATTGCCATGACTTCCCCAAAGAGTTCTCAGTTTTTGCCAACACTAAATTATATGAACGAGAGGGAAGGAATATTGTGGACTCAATGGAAAGCCAGGTTCGAATGCATTTTTAGTCAAATACTCTACTCACAAAGTCTTGAGCTGAAAAGTTGAGTAACTTTTTTGGTTTCAAAGTAGAGGCTCCAACTTGGCCATCCTCATTTCAGAACTATGAGTTCTCTCTATACATTCATGGACTCTACCTTGAACTTTGGGCTTATGACTCAGGCTATCACTCTATAACTACATAGTTAACTGCTGCTCAAATCAGGAAACTCAATGGTTCTGTGGTCTCTAGACAGAAAGGAGATGATCTGGCCCTTTTCTCTGTTGATGCATTAAATAGCTTTTAGGCTGTCAAATGGTGTAAAGAATCTGTTGTTTGATAAGATTTCTGAAGGTTTGTGGGAAAACTTGCAGATTTTGCTCTTAGCTGTAATAATATGTTACTGTGAAGAACTTTTTCCTGGCAAGAAAGGTGCCTGGTTCTTAAAGTGGCCAGTATGTGAATCACATTCCCCCACTCCATCTTTACAACAGAAAAAAAAGAGGAAGAAGAAGAAGCAAAGGTTGGCAGGGTGACTGCATTGATGTATGAAGACAAGAATTTGCTTGACCAGTAGCAGCCTTTGCTGGAGAGCTGGGAGAGAAATGATGGGGACTGAACAGGAGTTGGACAATTGAGAGATTACTAAGCTTGTAGAACTCATTGTGGATATCTCATTTAAAGAGTAGAGTGGTGCACACCCTTTTATAGGACATGTGGTGGTGAACATCATGTCAAGATGAGAATTGTGCTGTTAAACTTATCTGACTGCCTTTTGGGAAGGAGGTCCGAACTGTAACATCTGGAATCAGATATGACCCTAATACCTTCCCTAATAAAAAAAGTATATTTTTATTATTAGTGAAATAAACATATTTGTAATTGGTTCAGCTCTGAGAGAGGAAGTCACTGACTCAAAAGGCATGAGTTTTAGCAATATTCCAGGTGACATGATTACCACCCAGTAGTTGCAGACACGCTATGGGAGATGCTTCAGATGTCACATGCCACCCTGTCTCAGATGTAGTCCCATTCTTATACTCTATTCCAATGTCCCAAGAATCTTCAGTGGCTACTTGGGTCTTTCACTCTCATCCTGGTTCAGAGGACGAAGACCTATCCTCTCTTGAGTGTTTCAACACAACATTAATCCTAGGTTAGCTGCACCACGAGTAAAAGCAGGGTATTTTTCTGTTCCAGCTGTCTGGTATGATACACTAATTAGTTTAATACTAACTCTGTCTGGACACCAGTCCTTCGTGGGTGTGGCCACTTTCAGGTGTATCCTCCCCTGCCAAATTCAAATTTAAATCTAGCTCCTCCCCTTTGCCTGCATCCCTTTCCCTCCCAAGGCTCTCCATAGCTCCATCCTCACCCACAGCTTTCACCTGTGGAAGCATGTTGACATAAGTACTAGGGGGTATCCTATTTATTTAGGGGTAATGTAAATAAAGGGAAAAGCAGCATCCATCTTTTGTCCAATCTTTGATCTTAAGATGAATGTTGCTAGTGGCAGATGCTCCTTTAGACTGTGATCTGGCTCTGTAGTTTGCCTGCTGAGCAGAAAACAGGAGAGTGTAATTAGAACTCTGCATCCTCTAAACTAGAGCATCTTGTATAGAAGCAAGCAGCTCCTGCTCTGACCAGGGGCCAGGCCTCTCTGTACTCCTCTGCTTTCTGTCATCAGCAGAGCCCACCTTACCAATTCCTTCTCCCAGAGGTTCCTATCTTATAAGCAAAGTATCATTTTTAATTGTTTTTTTTTTTTACTTCTAAGCCCCACTCATTAGAGGCAATCTTTCCCTTATATTTGGTTCAACTCCTCTCTCTCTCTTCCTTGCTTAGTAGAGCAGTGTTTAGTGGCATTAAATGAAACCAGTCTTGCAGTTAGCATCCACTAACAAATAGAACTCACTTATTTAAAACTGTATATTCCAAATGTAAACACACTCATTATTGAACATCTGAACATACAGCTTATGATAAGGGAAACTATAACAGCTGTTTCTGAAGCTGAGGCACAATCACTACTAAGTATTTTGTGAAGACTTAGTCTGGTTCCAGATGACTTTCCTGGGATGTGGTGGTCTCCCATCTGAAACCAGGGTTTCAGACTTCCCAGGGCAGACTGACCCAGTTCCGAGGCCATAGAATGAAACCAAGTGAGTGTGTACTTCCTCTTCATACTACCCCTGGTTTTTGTTTGTTTGTTTTGCTTCACCACTGACTTTCTTGAATATGTCTTTTGTCAGTAGCTGCTTCAACTCCATTTTGGAAAGAGCAAATTCAAAGTCAAGTGCAGTAGCATGATTCTCATATCCCTTAAGCACAGCTTGCTGCCATCACAGCTGACTGTAGCACAGTTTGATGACTCTCCAATATAAAGAGTGTCTCCTTCTCTCTTTTTAAATCCTGATGTTTCTCTGATTGGTGTTGACAGCACCCACCATTTGTGTCCTTCTGAATAGTCAAAGGGTTTCCATTTCACTTGTATGTTTGTCATTTGGCACAATTCAGGCAAAACAAAATTGAATTGTCTCAAAATAAACACACACTGTAAAACTCTAAAACTTTTCAAATCATATGATTTTTTATGCCATTTTCCTGCCATGGTTGAAAATAATTGATTAGTAGTTTTTTGAGTCAACTCATTTCAAGGCAATTTTTGCCACATCATGACAGGAATTTTTATTAGTTTCTCTGAACAAAGTCATATGTCTTATGTCCAAGATGAGGTTGTTGTTTTTCCTGCTCTAATTTTGCTTACTTTTTTTATGTAGTCTAAAATCACAATCTAGTACATTTTCTTTGGATTACAATTATGACTTTAGTTATAGTCAAATAATATTTTCAAAAGAATTTTTTAAGTATTTTAAAGCATCACACAAAGTGTCAAATTTCTGTAAAATACTTCATTTATAAAAATTGTTTTGGTCAGTGTGGGAGTTGCATATGTCTTTTTTAGTTATTTGGTAATTTAAAAATAGTAACTCAATGCCTAGTTATCTTCATTCAAAACATATAAAATTAGTTACTTGTACAGTGTTATCATTCAGCCACCATTGATGAGTTGAATGGAATGACAGGACCGAGGAAGCCACTTGTTTAAAACAAGAGTAATTCTATACTAGTGAGTCAGATCTATGAGTTAAATAAAGTTCTTGGCACTGCTAGTCTCTGGCTATGTATCTTTAGAGCAATAACTAAACCTCTCTGATCTAACGTTCTTTCTCAGTAAAAGGAGGGAAGAGAAATCATCTATTTCTGAGTCACTTCCTACTCATTATCTGTGACTCAAATTGAAGACTATTTATTTTATTCTAATCTTTGCACACTGTTCATTTTATTGTTTTAGGCACCTGCAAAAATCAACCTAAGCACAGAGAAATAGTCGCATCCCTTACATACAAACAGCTGCAAATACTGCTTACAGAGCTCCTCCTTTCACCCACACACTTCTGTTTGCCTGGGACGTGGTCTCCCATAGCATCTGGTCTCAGGGTACTGGCCCCAGCCTGCTCCTCCCCAGCCAGCCCGCTCTGCCTATTATCAATGGCAGCATCAGCATCTTGGCTTTCCCAGGACTGGAATGGATAGTGCCACATCCCCCAGCCTGTGCTAGTGTCACTTGGTCATGGCCTGTGGTGACTCCCACCTACTTTGAGGTCTAGGTGTTGTCCTTTATCTCACCCCTCTCTCACATGGGTTTCAGTTAAACAAGAAGTGTGGGTTGAGGCTCTAAGAAAAGACATGTGTGCATGTCACCAAAAGGACTCTGCACCAAACTCAATCCACCCAGCAGGGATATAGCTTCCATTCCCGAAACAAAATCAAAGAGAGGGGATCATGCATTTTCCAATGACCAGGCTCCACTGCTTAGAGGAGTTCATTGATTTTTGGAAGAAAACAACTTGGCCTAGTATTGCCTTGTTACTCTCATAAAATCTGACTATTGACTCACACTGCAAAGCTTGACATCAAAAAAGTGGACACTAGAATTTTTAAAAATCCGAGGAAGATGAGCACCCCTATGTTCATTGCAGCATTATTTGCAATAGCCAAGGTATGGAAGCAACCCAAGTGCCCATCTATAAGTGAGTGAACAAAGAAGATGTGGTACTTTTACACAATGGAATACTACTTGGCCATTAAAAAGAGTGGATAGACCTAGATGGTATTATATCAAGTGAAATAAGTCAGACAGAGACAGACAAATACCATATGATTTCACTTACCTTTGGAATCTAAAGAATAAGATGAACCAACAAAATTGAAACAGACTCATAGATACAGAGAATACACTTCTAGAGGGGAGGAAAGTCAGAGCCTGGGTGAAAAAAGTGAACAGGTCAAGGAGTACAAATTGGCCCTGGCTGGTGTAGCTCAGTGGATTGTGCACAAGCCTGTAAACCAAAGGGTCACTGGTTCAATCCCCAGTCAGGGCATATGTCTGAGTAGCAGGCCAGGTCCCCAGTAGGCAGCACATAATAGGCAACCACACATCACATTGATATTTCTCTTCCTCCCTTTCTCCTTCCCTTCTCCTCTCTCTAAAAAATAAATAAATACAAATTGACAGTTACAATAGTTACTTCGATGTAAAGTGGAGCACAGGGAATATAGTCAATAATATTGTAATAACTCTGTATGGTGCTAGGTGTGTACTGGAAATATCAAGGTGAACGCTATGTAAATTATGATCATCTAGGCTATACTATGCTATGCTATACACCTGAAACTAAAACAAATAATATTAAATGTAAACTGTAATGGAAAAATAATATTTAAAAAAGAATGGGGAACAGTGTGAACTGGAACTAAAGTATGAAAATAATCTGGAATTGGGGACCTAAAGGAGTGTGCCTCACTGAAAAATGTGTGAAAGAAAGTAGCTGGAAATAAAGGTGCAGAACCCCCAAAGGATGTAGAACTTCTTTTCATGCCTTGGTAAGGAGCTGGCACTTTATCTTCAAGGGAATAGGGGCTGCTGAAGGATGTTAACTGGGGATGTAAGATGATCTGAGTTGCCTGCTAGAAGGATCACAGTGACAGTTGTGTGGAAGATGCATTGGAGAGTGTCAAGACCAGCGCAGAGTCTCATTAGAAGGAGCCCAATCCCAGAGACTGAGCCCATGCATTCATTGTTCACGTTTGTGGGTCTGGATGTGACCCTTATCTTAAAAATGGTCACTTCACCTCTTTATTGTTTTTAATGTTCATAGAGGTCATGTTTTTCACAATTCTTTCAATATATTAATGATTTTGATACCAAGTACCTACTTTTTCCCTTAAGATTCTGCTTACACATTTTTTAAGATTTTGGTTTTTTAAGAGCAATTTTAGGTTCACAGCAAAACTCAGCAGAAAGTATGGAGTTCCTGTATACCCCCTGCCCTCCCACACGCACAGCCTCCCCCATTATGACATCACCAGAGTGTTGCATTAATTACAATCAGTGAGCCTACACCAACTTACTATTATCACCCAAAGTCCATAGTTTACGTTAGGGTTCACTCTCAGTGTTGTACTTTCTTCAACCTTGAACAAATGTATAATGACAAGATCCCATGGTTATATCACACAGCATAGTTTCACTGCCCTAAAAATCCTCTCTGTGCCACCTATTCATCCCTTAATCTCCTGTAACCCCCGGCAACCACTGATCTTTTTACAGTCTCCAGGAAAAGTTTAACCTTTTCAGAATGTCAACTAGTTGGAATCATTTAGTGTGCAATACAGCCTTTTCACATTGGCTTCTTTTATTTAGTAGTAGGCATTTTAAGGTTCCTCCGTGTCTTTCCATGGTTCCATTGCTCACTTCTTTTTAATGCTGAATAATATTCCATTACCTGGATGTACCACAGTTTGTCCACTCACCTCTTGAAGAATATTTTGGTTGCTTCAAGTTTTGACCATTATGAATAAAGCTGCTACAAATATCTGTGCACAGGCATTTGTGGGGACATAAGTTTTCAGCTCCTTTGAGTAAATACCAAGGACTTTGATTGCTGGATCATATGACAGGAGTATATTTAGTCTTGTAAGAAACTACCAAACTGGCTTCAATGTGGCTGTAACAGTTTACATTCCTACAAGCATCAAATGAAAGTTCTGTTGCTCCACACTCTCATCAGCATTTGATGTCAGTGCTTGGGATTTTGTCCATTCCAATAGGTGTGTAATTAGATCTCACTGTACTTTTAATTTGCATTTCTTTGGTGACACATCATGTAGAATATCTTCATATGCTTATTTTCCATCTATTTATCTTTGGTGAGGTGTCTGCTAAAGTCTTTGGCCTGTTTTTAATTGGAACTTTTTATCATTGAGATTTAAATGTTTTTTGTATATTTTCAGTTAAGCTTCATCATATGTGTCTTTGCAAATATTTTTTCCCAGTCTGTGGCTTGTCTTCTCATTCTCTTTGTAGGTGTTTTTATTTAATTTGTTAACCTAATAATCTATGCATAAGAATAGAAATGGCTCTCAACTAACTTTGTTCACCTAAGTCATAAATATAACTTTAAATTGCCCTAAACAGAACTAATTAATTAAATTCTTTTAAATGCCTTACCTGTATTAAAATTTAGTATATCTATCTCTGTCTTTCATATATTCTCAATGACTGACACCGCAGGCTAACAAAGACTGTAGGCACTTGTGAAACTTTCTAATCATTTAACTAAATCTCCTTAAGTACTTAAAATTATTAGCCATGAATATATAATAATTCAAAATTATTTATGTCATAGGGCAAGTTATCCTATACATTTAAATATGATTTGCAATCAAATTATATTATGCTTTTCAAATTACAATCATGTGTATTACCAAATAAGCATTTAAATTCAAGCCATAAGACTAATTGTCATGTTTTTTAGTTTGTATCTAATATTTTCTTAAAGTTTTAAATACTTAAGAATGAACATATTGAGCCCTGGCCAGTGTGGCTCAGTTGGTTGGAGCATTGTCCTATAACTGAAAGGCTGCCAGTTCGATTCTCTGACAGGGCATTCTACCAAAGTTATGGGCTCGATCCTGGGTCTATGCTCGGGTGCATGTAACCCTTTGGTCCAAATGTGTTCAATGTTCAGTGGAAGCACCAATCTCTAGTCCAGGTTTATACAGAAGGCAACCACTTGGTGTTTCTCTCTCTCCCTTCCTCTCTCTCTAAAAGCAATGAAAAAAAGAAAGATCTCCAGTGAGGATAAAAAAAATATATTAAGAAAGAAAAAAAAAGAATGAACACATTGATCACCACAAGATAACACACCTTGTTCATAAATTTAACAAAAAAGCATTGATACTGTATTCATTTGCTTAGGTTGCCATACCAAAGTACCACACACTGGGTCGTTTAAACAGCAGAAATTTATTTCCTCACAGTTCTGGAGGCTAGCATTCAGAGACAAGGTTGGATCTTTCTGAGGGCTGTGAGGGAGAATCTGTCCCATACCTCCCTCCTACTTTCTGGTGGTTCCCCAGCAATCGTTGGCTTTCCTTGGATAGCAGATGCCTCACCCCAGTTTCTGTCTTCTTCACATGGGGTTTTCCCTCTATGTGTCTCTTCGTATCATGTTTTTTTAAAAGGACACCCTACTCCAGTATGACCTCATCTTAACTAATTACAGTTGCAATGACCCTATGCCCAAGTAAGTTCACATTTTGAGGTACTGGGGGTTAGGACTTTAACATATGAATTGGGGTGGGGAATATCACTCAGCTCCCAACAGACACTGTAGATTTGATTTACTGCAACACCTCTGTTCTTGTATTTTCCTAGGGTTGTGAACTGAGGCTAAAAGTTCAGAGCCATGTTTTGGGACAGAGAATTTAAGACTTTGGGAACTGGGCCCTGCATATTTCCAGGACAGAATCTCTCAATTTTGGCACTATTTAGTTTTGGGGTTGGATAATTCTTTGCTGTGGAGGCTGTCCTGTGCACTGTGGAATGTTTATCAGCATTTCTGGCCTCTACCCACTAGATGCCAGTAATACCCCAGCCCCAGTTCTGACAACCAAAAACATCTGCAGATGTTGCTGGATATCCCCTTGGAGCAAACTTGTCCCTGGGTGAGAACCACGGTTCTAGGATAGCCAGTTCCAGCTGCAGATCTGAATCTGCCCTCTGACCTGTGCTCTCTGCACTGTTGTCAGGGGGGAACCACAAGCCTTATCTTCTCTATTTTAACTGAATTTAACCAATCCCTATACCTTGGGATTGAATTCTGTATTCTTTTTGTATTTCAGGCTCAAAGACCATAGTTTTAAACTTATTATATCAGTAACACCCACATGAAGAAAAAATATTTTCAAAAATAAAGTTAGACATGAAATAGAATCAGAGCCATCAATCACTGCTGCGCTTGAAAGTTCACATAATCTTCAGAATATAAACACAAGTCTCCATCTGTGTCATTTTCTTCTTAAAAAACTACTTTTCTATTTTCTACCTCTTATTACAAAAGTACACTATTTCAGTTATATTGTGAGTTGGGGTGTGCTCAGTTAGGGAAATGTTCCTTGTTACCTTTTGAGCAAGGCACACATGGAGGCTGACAGAGCCGTTATGAAGGAAGGTGCTTCATCTTACAGCTCCATGCTGCATGACTCAAACAAAGTCACTTAACAAGAAAACTATTGGAATATCATGTTTTATAAATTAGATACATCCTATATTTGAGCCACAAGGTGATGTATTCATCCTTATATCCCTGGCCTTCTCACCACCATAATATTCATTATCTATCATGAAAAGCACACTTATTCATTGATTACACAAACCTTGAGTCATTGCCAACCATGTGGAAGGCAGGGGGCTACAGATTAAGTAGGATCTGTGGACCAGACACAGATCCTCATTGTCAGGTTTTTAAGTCCAGCAGCAGAAATGTTACTTTTTCACATAAAAACATATAACAACAATGAAATACTACCACATACCTATTATTGTGGAATGGCCAAAACACTGACACCAAATACTGGTGAAGATTCATTCAAAAAATATATTTATGTATTTACTTAACATATATGCTATATATGAATGAATAAGTATTCCTGAAGATATTTTTCATATCCAGCTTTTATCTTGACTTGGAATGTTGGAGTGGATGGAATAATTTTTTAAGTGTGGCAGCTGGGTTAGAATAAATGCAGCAAAATAAAACAATGAAAGATTTTCTCCCTGTCCTGTTCCTCATTGCACCATGAACATAGTTGGAATGCCACCTAAAAGTACCACAGACTCCTTAATGAATGCCTCCAGTGCCTTTGAAAAGAGGCATATGTGTGTGTGTTTACATGTTTATAAATACATATATGTATATGTGTTTCTGAATCTATTTTGATATACATTGTATAGGGTTTTATGTTTAAAAAGCAATGACTATAAACTAAACTGTAGTCCAAAGTTCTCCTACCTGTTCTTAAACCACACATATGCTTTGATTTTGATGCTGGATCATTTGAACATTCTTCCTTAACTATCCTTTATTCACACCTATAACCTTACTCTTTAGATGGCCTCCAAGGAAATGAACACATGGAAATGACCACATTAAGGTCTGATGTTAACTATCACATGGGCAGACTTTTCTGTGGCCTAATGAATTAGCCATTTCTACTTGCTCTGAGAGGAGCTCCTCATTTCTATTTTTTATTCATATTTGCATTAAAAATATTTTTAAGCACTTGCCTCATGAGTAACAGACACCATGCTCACCCCTAAGATTAACGAATGAGTCCAGGCTTCCTTGGATTCTTGCCTACTTGGTTCTCTTAGTCTGACACTGTAGTCTGCAGGATGACCTTCTTATTCTGGAGCCTAAGGATTTTCCCAGTCTATCCCCACCCATAGTCACTGCCTCGCCATACTCAAAGGTAGAGTGATGCTAACATTTGTGTGGTATGTTTCAGCAACTCGGGAGTATATACAGTATACTTGCTGCCATCTTGAATGTTGGAAACATTGAATTTTCTTCTGTGGCAAGTGAACACCAGATTGACAAGAGCCACATTTCCAATCTGGCTGCTTTGGAGAACTGTGAGTTCCATTATCATCCATTCAAAACTGAGCTCTTAAAAAAGTATAATGACATACTGTGAGTGTCATAGAAGGATAATTTCAAGCAATTGTATTTCTATGGAATCCTTAAAAAGAATACTCAGATTCAATTTGTGCGAAATGAAGTTTTTTAAGTCCACTATTTGAAACAGATCTTGATATCTCCAAATTAACTGTTTGCTGTAGAAAACATTTCTAAAGACTAAGCTTTTGTGACTATTTAAAAAGCCACTTACATTTCAATGTAAAAGCAGAAAATTTAATTAAAATTTAGTTAACTAATCTAAAAAGAGTTAAAGCTGTTATCATATAGATTTAGCATCTGTATCATTTTATAAGTAATAAAGATCTGTATATTTATTTTTATACCACATAGATTTTCACACATTCATCCTGGGTTGATTAATTTTGCAGTCATTTTCTACATAAGAAAAGTACATCATGGTATTTGCTTCAAATCAATTTTTCACTCACTTGCAGTTTGATGTTTTAACTCCAATAACTTAAGGCTCCCCACTGATATATTCCAGTGGCATAGCTTTTTTATTTTGATTACATGATATTAATTTTTGAATCATGATATAAATTTTTATTTATATATTTTTCTTGGTTTATAGTTAGGCATGAACAGAATAAGATGTAAGGTAATTTCAGAGGACCAAATGCCCAACTATTGTGGCCTGGACCTCTCCCTAGATCCCTATCATCTTCATCCCCCTGTGTCTCAAGAACCAGCTTGGTAATACAGCAGAACAAATGTCTGAGGCTGGCATGTGCCTAAAAACCTGTTCTGATGTTTCATATATAAAAATTAATTGGCACATGAGACATTAGGTTATCAGAAGTACAATAACCAGATAACCCCAATGAGAGGATTAAAACCCTGTCAACTGATCATATTAGAATCATCACCAACCAAGGCAATGAGTTCCAACAGAGGCATATTGTACAATAGATATGAATATGCTGAGAAACAATTGAACTAAAAATTATTTTGATTATTGAGAACCTATTTCTATGTGGCAGGAGACAGGTCATGAAAGGTTAAAATTATTACAAAAATAGTTACAATTAATTAAAGCACTTTCTGGAATAGCCACTCAGGGAAAATGGAAATTTTACTAATTTTCATTAAAATTATTTATAATTAAAGTTACAAGGAATTATCTTTAAACCAGCACCATGTCTCCAGTTGATTTTACAAGTACATTGTTTCATTTAGTCACCAAGCCCATCCACTCTATTCCATAAATATTTATCAAATCTGACACCTTCCCATTACCATTGTCATCCAAGACAATATCATCTCTCACTTCGTGATCTCCCATTTGTTCATTCTACACCAATTCTTGATTTTTTCCAGTCCATTCTCCACAATTTATCCAGAAACAACTTAATGCATCTATCAATAGGCTCTCTCAATCTCCCTCCTCCTCTCCCTCCCTGGAATTTCCCTCCCCTTTTCTCACCTTTCCCTCCTCTCATATCTCCTGCCCCTCCCTCTACTCCTCCCTCTATCTTCCAACTTAAATTTCTCATTAGCTTCCCATTTATCCGGGATGAAGCCCATCAAGACTAGAACTTTATTTTACAAAGTATTATACTTAGTAGTACAATGCCTGGCATGTAGTAGATACTCAATGAATATATGTCAAATGAATGAATAATATGGGTTTAAGTAGACACACAAATCAATGGAAGACACTGTTCAGAAATAGATTGAGCATTTCAGACCCCAGGCAGAAGCAGCACCACTTTGGCAGAAGACCTGAGTGCCAGAGGCCTCTGGGATGGTGTGGGACTAGAGATTTAAATACTGGTGGAAAGAGAGACTTCCAGTCAAGATGATAGTGTGGGCAAACACTACTTGCCTCCTTGTACAACCACATCAAAATTGCAACTAAATTATAGAACAACCATCATTCAGAATCACTATTAAAAGCTGAATAGAAGCCCTACAACTATGGAATTATAGAGGAAATGACATCGAGACTGGTAGGAGGGGCTGAGAGCAGGAATAGGCTGGTCCCACACCCATATGTAGCAGATAAAAATTGGGAAAAATATATTGGAATGAGAAGTCCCAACCCCACACCAGCCCCTACCCAGCACAGGCTTCCAATGCCAGTAAGATAGCTTGCCTTAACTTCTGACTGTGAAAACCAGAGACTGAAGCTTTGACAACCAGAAACTTCTAGAGTTCCAAGTAGCTCCTCTTAAATGGCTCATGTACAGACTTTCATTCCCTCTGAGCTTCAACAGCAGCTTGAAAGGCCCCAGAAACATACAGGAAGGAGCTAAATTGTCCAACATCAGGGCTAGAGCTGGAGTGAGGGGCAGCTTTCTCCCAGATAGAAGTGCTGGCAGAGACCATTGTTCCATTTCTGAGTGCTATACTCACAAAGTCTGCAGGGGGATGCTGTATCAGAGGTTCCATCAACCAGGCTCACACTGTCTGCCCCACTCTGGGGCAGGATTCCCTGAGATCCTGCTTCACCCCATTTGCAGGCCCACTTGAACTGTTTCCAGTGCTTTTTCCATAAGAATGACTTTTATTGGCTCATGCTTCAGATTTTCCTAAGTT
Organism: Tonatia bakeri; assembly: GCA_004024845.1. Taxonomy (NCBI): domain Eukaryota; kingdom Metazoa; phylum Chordata; class Mammalia; order Chiroptera; family Phyllostomidae; genus Tonatia; species Tonatia bakeri. The sequence continues at coordinate 78,369 of PVIA01005585.1, forward strand.
CTCTAAAACTAGCAGCATCTGGCTAGGCTACAGAAAGCCAGGGACATCTCTCTAAGTGACCCCATGCCTGGTGACTAGCAGCAGCTGGTTCTGGTCCACAGCTTGGCCTCATTTGAGTACCTCCATCCCAGTACAAGTAGCAGCCATCTCAGCTTACTTTGTAGTACATGTGGGGTGACCCCAGAGAGAACACAGATGGTAGCTGACCTTGGACATGCCAACAGCAATAAAGGCTAAACTATAAGAATAGGGTGTATACAGCCCGCATGGTGGACTCACCTTGGGTACTCAGGTGATGGGGAAGGCTGTGCCACTGAACCCTACAGGAGACCTACTACATTAAGCCTCTCTACCAAGCCTGGGAGACATAGCAGTTCAACCTAAAACACAGAAGCAAACACAAGGATGCTGCTAAAAGTGGGGAGACAAAGAAATATGGCCCAAGTGAAATAAAACAAAATTTCAGAAAAAGAACTAAACAAAATGGAGATAAGCAACTATCAGATATAGGGTTCAAAATACTCATTATAAAGATGCTCAATGAACTCAGTAAAAACATCAGCACTATAAAAAAGATCCAGTCATAAATGAAGGATACACTAATTGAAATAAATAAAAATTTATAGGTAATCAACAGTAGAGGGGATGAGGCCAAGAATCAAATCAGTGATTTGGAATATAAGGGAGCAAAAAACACCCAATCAAAACAGCAAGAAGAAAAAAGAAAAGATTAAAAAAAATTAGAATAGTGTAAGGAGCCCCTGGCACAAGTTCAAGCATACCAACATTCACACTAAGGGAGTGCCAGAAGGGAAGAGAAAGAGCAAGAAATAGAAAACCTATTTGGAGAAATAATGACAGAAAACTTCTCTAACCTGGTGAAGGAAATAAACCATACAAGTCCAGAAAATTCAGAGTCCCAAACAAGATGAATTCAAAGAGGCCCACACCAAAACACATCATAATTAAAATTTCAAAGGTTAAATACGAAGAGACAACCTTAAAAGCAGTAAGAGAAAAACAGTTGCTTACAAGGGAGCTCACATAAAACTGTCAGCTGATTTCTCGAAGAAACTTTGCAGTCCAGAAGGAATTGACAAGAAATATTGAAAATGGTGAAAAGCAACGACCTACAACCAAGATTACCCATCAAAGCTACCATTTAGAATCAAAGGGCAGATAAAAAGCTTCCCAGATAAGAAAAAGCTAAAGGAGTTTATCACCACCAAGCCAGAATTGTATGAAATGTTAAAGCATCTTATTAGAAGATCAAAAATATGAACAATAAAATGACAATCAATACATATCTATCAACAATTAAATTTAAAGCAAAATAAACAAACAAGTAGAACAGAAGCAGAACAGAGAATGTTTTGATAGTTGCCAGATGCGAGGAGGGTCAGAGAGAGAGGAAAATTAGGTGAAGGGATTAAGTCAAATTGATATTAACAGAATAATCATGGGGATGTAAAATACAAATAGAGAATATAGTAGCCAAGGAACATATATGCATGTCTCACAGACATGGACAATGGTGTGGGGATTGCCCTAGGAAGTGGGGAGGGCTGGATGGAGGAGGGCAAAGGGGGAAAGATTGGGACAACTGTAGTAGCATACATAATGAAATACAATTTAAATTTTAAAAAAAGAAAAGAAGTGGATCAAAGTACAGTTAGCTGAAATGGCATTATAAATCATTCATAATCTTGCAGGGACCACCAACTAGCTAACCATTTAGGAGAGGGAGTTTCTGAATCTTTCATACTCCATGTACCAAAATGAATGCCAAACATATATTAATTCAAATGCAAAAAATGTATAAAGGTACAAGACACAAACTTTTTTTAAAATCTTGAGAAAATAAATACTTGAAGGGCTTTATGTGTAAAAAACAAAAGGAGAAATTTTTAAAAATGGCCATCTGGCAACATAAAAAATTAAAACTCTTCCATATTAAAAAAAAGTGAAATTGCAATGAAATTAAAACTAAGGGAAAATATTTGCACTATATATCAAAACATTCTCTTTAAGCTGTAAGAAGCTCTCATATTGGGAAAAGATGAATATATCAATGAAAAAAGGAAGTCCCCAAAATACCACCAATAAACCACAAACTACTAATAAAAATATAACAACAAAGTATTCAGCCTCACTAGGAATCAATTAAAAACAAGTTGAGCCCTGGCTGGCATAGCTCAGTGGATTGAGCGTGGGCTGCGAACCTAAGCATCGCAGGTTTGACTCCCAGTCAGGGCACATGCCTGGGTTGCAGGCCATGGCTCCCACCAACCACACATTGATGTTTCTCTCTCTTTCTCCCTCCCTTCCCTCTCTAAAATAATAAATAAATAAATAAAATCTTTTAAAAAAAGAAAAGCATTTAAAAACAAATTGAAAGAAGCATTTTTTTCCTATCAAATTGGCCATTTTTAAAAATAACAATCTCTGGCATCCATTGAATTGTGTTGAAATTATTGCTTTTTATTTAGCTGACAGAAGTGTAATTGGTTCAGAGATTTTGAAGAGCAGCTAGATAGTATCTATCAAAGGCTTGAATGTGTTTATACACTTGAAACAATTGCTAAATTTAGGAAATCTATGCTAAGAAAGTATCACAAAACAAGGACATAAACTCATGCCCAAAATATTTATCCCAGCATTCTTTACAGTTATGAGCACATAGAAGCATTCTAAGCATCCAACAATTTAAAAATTATTGATATATTATGATATGTCAGAATATTAAGCTCCAACTTAAATGATAATTATCAGCAATACTCAACAAAATAGAAATACTTGATACTATATTAAGATAAAATGTATGTGCAGAATAATGGCAATAAAATACCTACTTAGAAGGAAAGAAATGTAGAATGTTGACTTCAAAAGTGAGATTTACGCTATGAGCCTATATTATTTCTAAAATGTGAAAAAATATTTTCTTTAAATAAGACCCAACTATCTTCACTACATAGCTAATACCTTGTTCCAAATGCTAAAAATAAATTATGTTCAAAATATTTTAAAAGAACAATTGATTTGAACACTTAGCCTATCTGTTGCGTAATGGTTTGAGTTAAAGATATTTATTTTTTTAATGAGTTTTATTCACTGGGTTAGATATTATTAATTATTTTATTTTATTTTATTTTTCCATTACCATTTATTCCCCCATACCTTATTCTACCTCCTTCCACCACCTCCCTCTCCACAGCACTCACCTCGCTGTCATCCTTGTGTGAGTTCTTTGTCTTTTTTTTGCTCAATCCTTCCAATCCCCCCAATATATCACCCCTCCAAGTATTATTAATTTTAAACTCCAGTGATAATGAATGATTTTTCAGGCATCAAGTTTTAACAAAATTTAGTAATCAAAATATGCCCCTGAAAGGTAGTATAGTAGTAGATATGTGAATGCCAAGATAGGTATACATTCTTTGGGCTGTATAAAGCAGGAGGTACATGAAATACATTTGTTTGGGTATATCCCTGAAGTCTAGATAACCTTCCAGTTAATTGCTACATTCTGAAAATTTTTATAGAATAGTGATATCCAAATTATACCATCTATTCATTGTTTTTAAATTATTTAACATAATTCAGTAAAATTACATTCAGCATCTTTTTTTAATAAACAACCACTCATATGCAAACATTTCACTCTATTGGCCAGTTTAGTTTGGGCTGTGCTGTATTTTATATCAGCCTACATGTGACCAGCTGAGAGAAATAGAGAAAAATGATCAAGAAAAGGCATAGGACTACTATTGAACTTATTTTTACATTATAAAATCTTTGCATATTTATTTCATGTCATTTGAAGACAATAAGACATTTTCTTTCTCTGGGAAGTTTCTTCATTGCCATAATTTCCTCTAACAACACATCTGTTTAATTTTTTAGCTGCTTCTTTGCTTTGCATTCAGGCAGATGAGCTGCAGGAAGCTCTCACCTCCCACTGTGTGGTCATGAGAGGAGAAACCATTATACGACCCAATACTGTAGAAAAAGCCACTGATGTCAGAGACGCTATGGCTAAAACTTTATATGGCCGTCTCTTCAGTTGGATAGTCAATCGCATTAACAGCTTGTTGAAGCATGACACATCACCAAGGTAAAAATTTTTATGGAAACATTTTTTCCCAAATGTCAGGTGCTGTGAAGCTATTTTGTAATTTTTAATTTATATATTGGGGTCCCTTTGAAGATGTTTCTAACTGGTAGCATTTAATTTATCAAAGTTATGTTTCAGTAGATCTGTTTTGCTTCCTAATAGTACCACTTCATTATGCCAGCAACATGAATAAACATAATAGAAAGTGAATTTTTAATGTGACATCTTACTATCAAATTATAGCTTTTAAGTAGAAGGTGTACTGTGAAGTGTACACCATTTTATACTTGTATAAAATGTCAATTCGATGGTTCTTTGTTTTTGTTTTGAGGTTTTGAATTAAATCTTGAAGGCAAAGAAAAACTTTTTTTATATTTTAACTCTCATTATAATCTTGGAAAGGCAGGTATTATGACAACAAATGAAATTTGGTTCAGAAACGTTCTAAATAACTAGCTAATGGTAAATCTAGGATATGATCAATGCCTTGTGATCATAGGCTACTCCCTGCCCAGCGCCTCATCTGAGACGTGGAGGTAATAGTAGCCACCACTGACCGTGCACTCTCCATGTGCCAGGGGTTGCGCATAGATATAAGTCCTTTCACTTACACTAAAGTTCTGTTTTACCATAATTTATATGATCTCTAGAAATTTGAAAGTGAAAAAAGAAGATAGTTGCCTGTCTTAAGACTACCTCATTCACACTTGCTTATTAAACATAAAGACCATTTATTTTATACACCTTTCAAGCAAGCAATTTATTGTTATATTTCTGCTAAAATACACATCACACCATAATATGATCCAGTTAAAATTATCCTTAAAACTGCTTCTTTACCTTCCTGCTAAATTGTACCTTTTATGATTGGATCTGCCAATCACATGTACTCCAATGTACCCATTATGAGTTAATGGTCAAATAGCTTGTATGTTCATGTGCTGCCACTTATATGATGCCAGGCTCTCGGGCAGAAATGGAAAACTTAAAGAATTTTTTAATATTTGTACATCCCATAGAATGTAATCCAGACATTCAGAGATTTGACCTCATTTGTTAGTAATGATCTGCATGTTTGGCCGTGAATAATAGCCAGAAGGGTCTGACTTGTGAGCAGGTGATCTGCTGAAAACCCCACTGTAGCCTGTCTGCCAAATGGTCGCTTTCCTTCCCACATAGTAATGAAAACTATCCAAATCTTAGATTTTTTTAATTGTAATAAAAAATTTATAAAACTCAAACAAAACCATTGAAATAGTTTAGTTCAATCTGTCAGGATTTTTAGAGAGCATGTGTTTTATGCTAGGCTTTGCCACCAACTTCCTGTGTGACCTTGAACATGTTACTGCATTTCTCTGCATCTCTTCCTGCTCAGCTATTAAATAAGGCCATGGAAGGACAAGGCAGTGGTCTTAATTTTTGGTGGGTTTCTTGGAGCCTTTTAAGAACCTCTTGAAAATTATGTCCTTCACTCCCAAATTAAAACTGGGTATACTTAAATACATCCACCAAAATACTGCACACAGCTGTGACTCCAGACCCCTTTAAAGTCATTCACAATCTCAGTTTAACAATCTCTGAAGTATATTTAAAAAAAAAAACAAACCCTGAAAAAAACACAAAACAGAAACAGACTTATAGATACGGGGAACGAAATGATGGTTGCCAGATGTGAGGGGGCTTGGGAATGGGAGAAAAGGTGAAGGGGAACAAGAACAAACTTCCAGTTAAAAAATAAGTAAGCCCTGGGGGTATAAATAACAGTAAATTTATATGGGGACAGATGATGACCAGACATCGCAGTGATCACATTGTAAGGTTTATAAATGTCACATCACTATGTTGTACACCTGAAATCAATAATATATTGTGTGTCAACTATACTTTAATTTAAAAAACAAGAAACCCTCAGCTAGATTGCTTCTTTACCTCCCTGCTAAACTGTATGCTATCTGACTGGATCTAACATATTAGTGTTAGTATACATGTCAGACATTTAGCTCAGTGAAATCCTGCAGAACAGAGATGGTAAAAGAATAATCATTTTGACTAAACCAGCATAAATTTGAACTAGACATTTGCATCATATAATCACATAAAATTACACTCACTCTTCCAAATAAGAACTTTCAGAAATATTTGATAGCTTTCCTTTTGTCAATCTCATCACATATTCAAAACGTTCCATAACTCTGCATTCTAAATGCAGTCAGTTTCTCCCAATATAGAGCACACCCTCCAGCTCACAGCATGCAGTTGCTGGCTGTCACTTCCAAATCACTGTCTCACACAGCACTGAGAGAAACCCAGACTGCCTCATGATGAACATAAAGAAAATTGTTTGTACTTTCCTTTTGAAAGTCATGTGAAAACTATTTGAGAATGTATGTATTTCTTGGGCGAGGAGCAAACTTTTGACCAAGTATCTAACCTTTAGTGAGCAAGAGGTAGCCATTACAGAGGAGCAGGAAAAAATGCATTAGTAATTTGTAACTACCAAATAGTGTTTAATTGTATTTTAAAACATTTAATTGTAAAATAGACCCACGTATATTTGTTCCCCGACTGGGGCCTGGCACTGAGCGGGTCCTCTTGGGACCAGCTGGAAGCGTGTGGGTTTTGACTGTGTCGGAAAGACTTCACAGCACGAGTGTGGGTGACTCTGAGGGTACTTTTATTAAAGCTGGGACAGTGAAACGAGGAAGGGTTCAGCATAGAAGCAACAGAAGAGCCTAGGATGGGCTGCCTCTGCTCACTGGGAAGTCAGAGAAAAGGGGGCTTTAGGGACAAGTTCAGGGGATTAGCCTGGGACAAGCCGCCAGCTGCCCATTGCCTTAGAGTTCAGGAGACTCATGCCTGTGGGGAAAGAAGTGTGGGAGGAGAGGTAAGGGAATGAATGACTCAGGCTGCTCCCTAGAGGGAGAGCATGATTTGTGGGTCCTTTGTCTTGAGGCTTTTATCTTTTTCTTGCAGGCGGGAACCTCAGGGGAGGTCTCAGGGGAGGAAGCTTTCGGCAGAATATTCCTCAGTTCTCCAAGTGTGTGCTTTCAGGGCTGCGGTTAGTGCCAGAGCAGGGCATCGTTAGTCACTGCAGTTGGTCCTGGCATTGTTGTCGCCCCTGGCTTTGCTGCTTTTCTGGGCCTGGAGCTGAAATACAACTGAGGCTCAGATGTTAACCCCAGGGAGGTGACCTTTTACATCTGGCCGCAAGTTGCTTGGCCAATTTGTTTAGTTATATGTCTCTGTTTCCCTGTTCCACTTACCAAGGAACTTTCCTAACTTCCTACTATCCTGTCTCATATTCACAACTTTCTTTGGGTTATCATTTGTTCTGTATTTTAAAAATTATGAATGAATAAGCCAACAACACATAATGATTCTTTAAAATAATTAAAATATTTTTAGCAAGATGTTTTAATTGTTGCTCTTTCACAGAATTTTTTTGGGGGGTATAGTTTTTATTGAACATATTTTTGCTCTGTTCTGAGAGAGAACCTGGTTTTCCCCGTGAATCATGACTCACTCAGGCCTGCAATCATGTGCTCATTAACCCATAGGAAAAAAGTTTCTTTAATTTAAGGGTATAAGATAGTGTAGGAGTGGTTTCTGAAATACAAGGAAAATATTGGCCATTTCCATATTAAAGTCAATGCTACCTAATTTGTCTTTTAAGTTCTCTGGAGGGAAACATTTTCAATAAAAAATTTCACTGTAAGTATGTGTGCTAGAGTAGTTTTTAGCTAAATCACAAAAACATGCTCTGAGATAACCTGCTTCACATTACCTCTTAAGAAAGTAAGTAAGAACTCAAAATAATCTCTCTCTAATTTTCCAGTGGGAATGGTGATGAACTGAGCATTGGCATTCTGGATATATTTGGCTTTGAAAATTTCAAAAAAAATTCCTTTGAACAGCTTTGCATTAACATTGCAAATGAACAAATTCAGTATTATTTCAATCAACACGTGTTTGCATGGGAACAGGTAAGTTGATGTACTACAAAGATGCATGCATGTCTATGTTATGTGCATTGAAGCATAACCTGAATCACATATTTAAAGTCTTAAACATGTAATGAAGACAAAGAAAAGATTTTTCTCCCTCCATTCCCATTGTAAAAACAAACACAAGCCAAAAAACTAGTATGAATTTAGTATGACTTGAATGTCCTGCATTGAAAATCAATGCACCCTTCTCCAAAACTTAGCAAGCCTGCACCCTTGCAAAGAGGGAAGTTTCCTTTGAAAATTTAAGTAGATGTATGTATCCAACTGTTTCTCTTTCTGTAGACTGCATTGCTGAAATCCTGTTTGAAATTTAAATATCCATCTAAAATGCATTAAACTTCAGAATTACAGTAACTAAGCAACAGAACACAAGATAATGGGTTTGATGTAAATTCCATGAAACAGTAGTGCTGTCAGGGTATAATGTGTAATTTATGAGTCAGCCTCAAAAATGTTCTTCCTTAGAGAAAAAAAAACAGATTTGCTTGAATTGCATTTGGCAAAAATGTAGTATGAAGATTTTTTAAATATTTTATCAATTCTAAAAGTTATATTCATTATGTCATTTGTCTCCTTTAAATAATATTAATTGTCTTGTGTTTAGAGCTTACAACTGAAGTTTTTGTTTAAATGTGATGTACATTAGAGGTACGTGAACCTTTTTTGATTCAGAATATTTAGGTTTATTGAGATTTAGCTTTGAAATTGCATTTTGAAAACAGCAGTCACAAAAGAAAATGTTTAGGTCTTGACATTTCTTAAGCCAAAACAAAAATGGGCATAAATTTAAGATTTTAATCTGTATTTGCCCAGTTCTTGTCTCCAGACCCTCTCTCTTACCTTCACAGCCAAGATCTTTGAAAACATATTCAATATTCATGGCACTGTATTGCTTTCTTCCGCACCTGGTACACTGAGCTTACAGCATCTGGCTCTGACCTCCCCCACTCCATTGGAATGGCCCTTCCTAATCTAACCAGTCATTAGTATCAGAAACATTTTACTCACCATATCATTAGTCTTTCTGTAATTTTCAGCCCTGTTGACAGATTCCTATTTCTGGAAAGCCTCCTTTGACAATCTCAACACCATCTTTCTGTTTCTCCTCTTCTTGAATGGTTTCTTCCTTTACTCCTCCTACAACATCCCCTAAACCAATGGCCCTCAACCCTTGCTGCATATTAGATTCACTTGAGAATCTTTGTAGAATCCCCATGCCCAGACACTGTCCCAGACCAATTAAATCAGATCTCTTGGGATGAAACACAAGCACAGTATTTTTTAAGGCTACCATTGTACATATGTCCAATGTTCAGCCAACATTGAGCATTACTGCCCTAAATGCCAGCTCCCCCAGAGTTCTATCCCTGACCCTGTCACATAACAGTTGCTCAATAAATATTTATTTAATTAAGTTCATCTTGCTTTAATGCCTCACAGTGTTCACAGAATTCATTCTAACCAGACACTGAAACAAGTAAAAAAAAATTTGGCTTGGACTTTTTGGTAGGGAATCTATTAGAATCATCTGCTTCACGGGGCAAGGTTTCTCTCTTTGTGTATTTCCCATCTGATCATTAAGATCTTGTGTTGGTAGACCTCTGTCACTCTCCTCTTTGGGGGTCGAGATTAGAATCTGGTGTATTGGCATTAGCCTTTAAACCAATGTACAGATCTTTCAATTATTACTTGTTTTTTACTTTTCATGTAATGTTACAATTTACAATTTACTTTGATTGGTAGTCTTGAATTCCATCCATGATTCTATGCTCCTTATTTTTTTGTCTTTGGGCTGGCTACAAATGAAACTGTTCTATAAGGCCCTGTAAAATATATATCCTTGAGAGGTTTTGAAGACAAAACAACTCAAAATTGTCCTCAACAAATTAAAATTTTAACTAGGATCCAGGATTATACAAAACACTTTGAGGAATTAAGGCCATCCCCAATTCTTTCAAGTGACTCTATAGGGTAACTACCCAAGAACCCCTGCTTCATGATCTTAAGGAGCAGGTATTGGCAGCCGAGTGTGTGATAAATATGTGATCTGGTGGATACAGGAGCAGTAAGAGATTCTGTTGACTTTAGCATGTGGGTATATATGTTGTTGTTGTTTGTTGTTGTTGTTTTTCTTTCACTATCACTTCCTATAAAGTCAAAAATATGTAACTGAGAAATGCTAACAGTAGTTGTATGTATTGACTGTCACAGAGGGAGAGAGCACACTCACACTAAATTCTGTAAATGAGAAAAGACTGGTAAACCAAGTCATTAGTTAAAGTCACGGTCACACTTGTTTTGGTAGAATATATTCACAGGTTTGACCTAACTCAGAGCTCCCCCATGTAAGAAAGCCATAGTTGCTCATCAGTAAGATGTACTGTTCTCAATTTTGTGTTTGTACAAAGGATCTGGCCAGTCTGAGCAAACCACAACCTACCTCAAGCAGCCTCTTCACAGATAAAACAACTGTGGTACTGCTTAAACCAACAAATACTGTCTTTACTGGCAGTCCTACAACATTGAAACATAAAAATAGATTTGCTGAAAGCATTTTCTTATTTATCCCAAGTTCAGTTTACGTATAATATATACTGGGACACTCCAGCAAATTTGATTACAAAGGCATTTTGAATATCATTTCATTTTACTTACCATTAAAAAAATAATCGACTACAGGAAAACATGTTCAGTGAAAGAGTTTACGACAGTGACCTAATCCCTGGCTTGCTGGGTGGATAGTTTCATGTTTCGTGGAATGGTTGCCTCCAACTAACCATTCAAAGTATTTTTGAACGTGTGCTTCATTAAATCTGGGAACCATACTTTTAACTCACTGGCAGCTGTACCTCCTTTCTCCTCAAAACCTACTTTTCTGTGGATATAAATGGTATGTCTTGGAATCTCAATACCCAGCCAAGAACATCGAGACTTGTGTCCTTTTTTTCTTATTATTATCTAGATATTTAGAATATCTAAGACAGCTGGTCTATGGTAGCATTATATTTCTAACATGTATACTATATAGCTCCTGAAAATTTCCTGGAGTTCAATATTTCATAATATCTGAAGCTCCCATACTTTCCCGGCACTAGAAGAAGCATTTTATATATATTGACTTTAATAAAAGTTAAAGGGATGATTGCATCTGAAAACAACAGTTTGAACATTAGATGATAATCCAGGTCCCCACCCCTGCAGATAGACAATGAGGAGTATAACTGTAAACTTTTAAAATCCCAGACTCAAACTCTTCTAAATGAGTTGCAACTAGAAGGTATGTTATTTTTCTCTTAATTTTATTCATTTCACAGAATGTTCATATTTCCTTTTACAAGTGTGTAGAGTTATATTGATGCACACTATTTTCAATATTTTTCAAAAAGCTTTTAGTTAGCAGCTCAAAAGGCATCAAACAAGTTATCTCATTTCTGAGTCAGGTGGCATCTTTCTGCAAGTTCCTTCACATGAATCTCCACAATAATTATGTAACCAAGATTGGCTAGGGCAGTGGGGGTGGAGATTTATTTTCAGGCTTTCAAGAGAGCTCAAAGTAAACAAGTCTGATAGAAATCTTGAAATTCTCCTCAAGGTAGAGTCTTGTTAGTGCTGCAGTAATAGGCTTTGTCCTTTGTTTACATTTTGCACTATGGTATAATCATTATAGTATAAGCATATCAAAAAATGAACCTTGTTCCCTACAAGTTTGTTTTTCAAATCAAGGAGAATGCACATCAACCATTAATCAATCACCCATGGACATGATTAGAATTGGAACACATACTCTTGTTCTTTAGGGACATTATGATACTACAAAGCATTGTTCCAGAATCCTGAAGATTCACTCTACTTCCTTACATGCCTGTTTATACCTAGGATAAGCTTTCTCGTCCATTAGTGTTGCTCATTTTTCTGTCCGTTAACTGAACTGAAGCTCATTTTTAAAGTGACCTATTAACATTTATTTCTGTATGAGGATAAGTTGTTATGTATATCACTTATATATGTACCCGTGGGTTTAGAATTAAGAGTCAGAAGTCATTTTATAGGCAGGAAACTATTTACAGCATAGAATGGAAGCGATAACTGCAATTACGGCTCTGGCTTCTCTGGCTGAAAACGATGTGTATCACTTTCATCTCCAGCTGTTCACATCCTAAAGATTAAAGCATTTAAGATTTTTGAATGTGGGCTCTAAAACATAATTTGTGGTAATTGCAAAGAATAAAAGTTTATTCTATTATATAATATCTACATTTTCAACTTTTTTAACTTCAACATCACGAAGTAAAAATCAGTCATCAGATAAAAAATGTGTGGGTGATTCAAAATGAACCGCATAAATGTGTTCAAATTGTTTTGCTTGCAAAGTGCAAATTTTTATTTTATATCCAACTTTCTTCCTTATTAAACAAGTCATATGTGTGCTATGGTGGTGAAGGCTATATTATAGGCATTTTCTTTAAGCTCTAAAATAGACATACATTTAAGAAACCCTTGATACAACACATATTCCTTTTTAAATGCTCAGCCAAGATTTAGGTTACTGTTTGAGATCACGTACAAGTGTTCCTTAAGCCCCTCGCATACTGGGTGAGTGTGGAACTTGACGTCCCGATGGTAAGATAGGTGTGGAGCAAGCGGCGCTGCAGCAGCTCCTGGCTGTGGATGTGTCACCCTCTCCCTGAGCTCCTGCAGGCAGCTCCTTGGGTCCCTTGTCTACGTCACCCCTCGCTCAACACTGTGCTGCACACAGTCTGTTTCTCTTCCATTGATGAAGTCGGGTCAGCACCCTTAAGGTGATGTGGGGATTTGTGGTACTTATTTTGATAATTTGATAACCTTTTAATAACCCTTTAATTATGATAAAAGATTCTTTTCAATGAGATGTATAACTAGAAGCATAGATCCATATGACTGCTATAAGTTTTTATATATGAGGATAATACATGCTGTTGATAAACTGAAGTAAAAAAATGGTAAAGATTTAAGCATGACAGCAAAAGAGAAGTAGTTTAAGGTAATAGAGATATACAGAAAATTACATTTCTGAATTCCCAACTGAAATACCTCCTTATCTTAAGCCAGTACCTTAAGTCAATAGAATAAAAATTTGTAAAATTCTTTATGACTTTTAAAGAGCTTTCAAAAATAGGTGTCATACACAAAAAGTCTTTTCTTCTTAACACCCCTTGTGTAACTCTTTTTCTAAAAAAGGAAATACTCTGGAGAACACCACTTAAAATTCCTTCCTCCGAAGTTCATTGTGTGTGTGTGTGTGTGTGTGTGTGTGTGTGTGAAATAAAATGTGTATATTTTTTTAGGAATTACTCAGACTACTTTCTCATTAGGTTACTTGTCAGATTCTGAATTAATGACCTAGGTCACCTCAAGTTAATCATAAACATGCTATGATGTTGCCATTAATGTTAACCATAAACATGCTATGCCATTAATGTTAATCATAAACATGCTATGATGCCATTAATGCCATTAATGTTAACCATAAACATGCCATTAATGTTAATCATAAACATGCTATGATGTTGCCATTAATGTTAACATAAAAATCAGCAGAATCATTAATACCAGTTTTGAATGGAAAATACAGGAAGAAAAAGATTTCAAATTATACATTTTACTTTACATCAAGAGTTTAGATTTTAAACATGTGTATTATACTTTGTTTTCTTCAGTTTTAGTTTTCTTTAAGATTTTATTTTATTATTATTTTTTTTTAGAGAGGGAAGGGAGGGAAAGAGAGAGAGAGAGAGAAACATCAGTGTGCGGTTGCTGGGGGATATGGCCTGCAACCCAGGCATGTGCCCTGACTGGGAATCAAACCTGCGATGCCTGGTTCGCAGCCCGCGCTCAATCCACTGAGCTACACCAGCCAGGGCTAGTTTTTTAAAATAGTTACTTCATCAAAATGTTATTACTACAAATAATATATACAGAAAAAGAGAATGAAAGCAAATGTGATAAAATGTTAGCAATTGGGGAATTGGGGTGAGGGGCACATGAGAGTTTTCTGTACCATTCTTGCTATTTTTCTTTAAGTTCAAAAATATTTCAAAATAAAAGGTGACAAAAGTTTCTTTTTTCACTATCATAAGAATACTGAATTTCTTTTGAGTACTAATAACACTCTAAATCCTAGATTTTCAGTCTTTAAAATGTTTCTCTCAGAATGAGGATTTTTGTCAATGAGTAGCTTCTCCATGTTTCTGTCGACTCTGGGAAATGTTTTTGTAAATGTCTACACTCATATGAATGCTGGAGAGTAGGAATTCTTTTACCAAAAGACAGACTTCAAGGAATGGATGTGTTTATGTGGCTTCTTTCCCCTTGCAAATTTTTTGTCAATGGACGTTTATTTATTAATTAAATTTCACAACACTTTGAGGCTGTTTTGGCATTTTGAAATGTTAGAACCAGAAGAAACCTAAATACTATTTAGGTTTCTATTTCACGGATAAAAATGACTCCCTGTGACCTGACCAAGGCTGCAGGCTGGTGAAAGGAAGCCAGAACCACAACGCAGTTCTTCTGGTCCCTATCCTGGGTTCTTCCCGTGAACAAACAAATAAGTGCAGTTGAGAAGAACCATAGCCTGACAAAGTCACCGCTCGTGCAAAAGAAAAGGTTGCTCCATGTATTTGAAAGACAGGAAGGGAAGGAGAAAAAGAGAGAGAGGGAGAGAGACATTTTTTTCAGGTGAAAAGCCAAGGAGAACGAACGGAAGGCAGGAAAGGGGGAAACTGGAGAGAAGAGTAGCACTGAGGCAGGTGGCAGTGGTAACAGACGGTGGCAACTGGAGGGAGCAGAGAGCCCCTAACAGGAAGGATGTAGTTCTAAAAGATGGAGCAAGTGAAAGAGAGAGTATACCAAAAGCAGAGACTCTAGGATGTGTCTTCCAAGGTGGGAGAGAACATCTACCAGGCAGAGAGAACATCTTTGCTGTGCCCTAATGGACAGGGACTCTACCTTTCCATCTTTATTTCTACCCCCCCACCCTGTCTACCCAAGAACATACACATAGCAGGTACTCCTCAAATATTTGAAGAATTTCAGTACATGGCATCTTTTACAATCTATACAGAAATAGTGCCACACACCTAGGTGAATTTCAAATGCCATCTCTTGATATAAATCCCATACATTCTTCCTCCCATGATTTGAAATGGGTAGAAGCATTAAAAAATGGACCCTTTTCACAAAGATGGTGCCAAAAATGAAGAAGGAAGCCCCTGCTCCTCCTCAAGCCAAAGCCAAAACAAAGTCTTTGATGGCAAAGAAAGCAGTGCTGAAAGGCATCCACAGCCACAAAAAAAAAAGAAGAAGAACAAGAACAAGAACAAGAACAAGAAGAAAGAAATTAACATCACCCACCTTCCAATGGCCCAGAACACTGTGGCTTGGAATGCAGCCTGACTACCCTCTAAAGAACGCCCCCAGGAGAAACAAGCTTGACTGCTATGCCATCACCCAGTTCCCCCCGACTACCAAGTCAGCCATGAAGAAGATAAGACACCAGTGCACTTGTGTTCATTGAGGATGCCGAGGCCAATGAGCACATCAGACAGGCTGCAAAGAGGCTCTGGACATTGACATGGCCCAAATCAACACCCTCATCAGGCTTGATGGAGGGAAGAGGCATATTTTCAACTGGCACTTGCCTATGATGCTTTGGATGTTGCCAACAAGATTGGAATCATCTAAACTGAGTCCAGCTGGCTACTTTTAAATATAAAAAATGTTCACTGTAAAAATACGAGGCCTAAACTTTAAGAGAGTTACACACAATTGGTGGGGCAATAGAGAGTGACTAGTTTAGGAAGCAGGGCTGCTGACTTACTTTGGGAAATGAGAGGTCTCTCTGAGGACATGAGACCTGAATGATGAGAATCAACCTTTATTGTGTTTTTAATCTGTGCTGAGTAATCTACACTTAATTTTTCTCCTGCCAGGCTTACAGCCTCTCTCAGGCTGTGGTAAACACCCTTCCATGCTATGCTATGAGTCTGAGGACTCAATTTAGTCATCTCAAAACTCTCCTGACATCACAGGCTGGCCCCAAATATTTCAGTTTATTGTCTAAGCCCTATAGCTATGGAAGTGCACCTTCTGTGGGCTTTCTTGCCACTGCGTCCTTTCACAAACCACACTCGAAATTCCATGAAAAACAAGGGAGAATTTGACTGAGATGAGCTTTCCTTGCCTCCTTCATATATTCTGTAAATGATAATTCATCTAACCTTTTTCAAAAGAGAATTCATGCAATCTGAACAGAGTAGGGGTTACACATGCTTAACAGCTCACTTCACTGTAGTTAATAACTCCCTTCATCTGCTTTACATGTAGTTTTAATGTACAGGGCAAAGCAGAGGACTTTCTGAGGAGGTAGATGAGCTTCTTTTCTCTACATATGCTTAAAAACAACTAAGCATTTTGAGATCTTAGCTGCTATAAATATATATATATATATATATATATACATATATTGTTTTAGTCATGATCGTTTTACTGAAAGTGCTTTATAAATCTGAGTACTAGCATTTTTCTCCATTGATGTGCCTGGAATTTGTAATACTAACAAGTATCTGAAAGGGGATCCCCTTGTTTCCAGGTTCCTCATCTCTGCCTGTAAGGCCTGCCACAAAAGCATGCCATGGATTTTGACAAAGACAAATAGAGATGACAAATGCATTGATTCAGTCCTTAACCTTGTGTTTTTCTATATAAAGCATACAAAACTACCTTTGAACTTTGCAGTTGCCATTTAAGCTATAACATGCTGTCAGCATAATGTGTATAATAGTAAAATAATTCTAGGTCTGCATACTGCTCCAAGGTTACCCTCCAATGAGAAAACTGTGACACTTCAAAACACTGTTCTCATTTTTTAAGAACTGGATAAACTAAATATCTTTCAGGTGACCTACCTTTTAGATCAGCTGGTTCTGCCTCATTTTTATGTATTAGACTTTGTTTTATTTAAAAATATACATGTATTTTTTTTCCTGGTGACACCCTTGAAATGAGATTTCAATTTCATAAGGTTCTGAAAATAGTAGCTAAAACTTTTGCTTATCAAATGCCCCACATGCCATTGACTAAATTCCTCCATGAAGTTGCCAGACACAGTTCTCTCTCTGAACTCTCACAGTGCATGGTGCACAGCATTTATCTGTCACATCTTACCTTGCGTTTTGAATATGTATTTACTAAACTTATCAGTCAAGATATTTGTATATTTTAAACTCATTGCAGGCAAGGAGTTTGATTTAACATCTTTATGTCTATTAACCAACACAGTCCTTCTCACATGGTGTTTAATTAATTAAAAAAACATAAAATATATAAAATTAAAATTAAATATTTAAAGGAAAATAGCCAGTAATTTTAATTTGTGAGTGGAGCAGGGACATTCTTCCTGAGTCAGTGGTTATCTGATACACTTCCCAGTAAGAGCTGCTTTCCTACCTGAGAACCAGTGAGTGTCCTACGTGTGAACATTGCTGCAAGTCATTGTGCAGATGTCGTGTGTGTCCTCTCTTCTCCAGACTGTGTCTATACAGAGCAAGAAGGCAAATGTATTGAAACACACAATTGCATAATTCTTCATGTCTCTTTGCAAAATAAATTATCAGACCTATGTTGTTCTGGAACCATGATCGAATAGTAACTATTGTTCATTGTTTTTTATTTTATGCATCTTACAATATACTCAACAGCAAATTATTATTAATGTACCAGATATTTTTACTTTGTTAGATGAAGATCATGAGCTCCACTGAGTTGTTCATTGTTGACTAGATGTGAGTAGATGACAAAATGGAAGCTTAGAGAGTGTGAAAATTCCGAAGGATTATACAGCTGGTTAAGTGGCAGACCCTGATCTGATACAAACTTGTTTGTTCTTGGTTCTAAATCCATTGGTTGTTCTTGTGATCCACAGCTGTCTACTCTAACAAAGTACACGTTGTTATGACTGAAACATTATGTAAATCTTTGTGAGAGATTCAAATCTGGAACTACATGAAAGGCTTGAATTGGGGGGAGTGTAACCCTAAAATATACTTAATTGATATTCTATAAATTCTGGAACATAATTTTGTCACTGCTCATCAATACTCTCTTGTGTTTTGAAACCTTAATTGTCTGTAATTGTAGTATAGCAACTAGAAACTTCTCATTACTATCCAGAGCAGAACCAGTGCTGACTTTAATGAACTACCATTTCTGGAGAGAGAAAAATACAATGACACCCCCAGTTTAAGGGTAAGGTCAGAGAGAGTTACTTATTATACTGTGTAAAGTAGGGGTTTAGGTTATTACTATAAAGCTACATATTATTCACAAAGTTTTAAGTGAATTGGTACCGTGAATTTTTCTGTATGTCTCATTTCCTGTTACAGAATGAATATGTAAATGAGGATATTGATGCCAGAGTTATTGAATATGAAGATAACCGGCCCCTCCTAGATATGTTTCTGCAGAAGCCAATGGGTTTACTATCCCTTCTCGATGAAGAAAGTAGATTTCCCAAGGCCACTGACCAGACTCTTATAGGTGAGTATTAAATCCACTATGTCTACATCATTTTTTGATATAGTCATTTAATTCTGAATGCTTAACAATAGACTGTTAACTGTTTGGAAGGAAATTGCTGTCATAAAGCCTGCAAAGCCTTAAAGACAAGGCTTTGGATCTAATACCTGGACTAGTGAACATTTAGAAAAGGGTGAAAAATTTCGTGACAAATTAAGTTTAGACATTGGACTTCTTATTTTATGGCAGACCCCCAACCATAGGTCAGAAATGACCTTAGAAATTAGAGGACAAGGCAAAAGGAAGTTCTAGAATTTGAAAAGAGCTAATGGGAAGGAAATAAATTCTGGGAGTAGGACCTGGCAATCTGTGTTTCTTTAAGATTTATTTATTGATTGATTGATTTTTTAGAGAAGGGAGAGAGAGGGAAAGAGAGGGAGAGAAACATCAGTATGTTGTTGCCTCTCATGCACCTGCTACTGGGGACCTGGCCTGCAACCAAGCTATGTGCCCTGACTGGGAATTGAACCGGCAACCCTTTGATTCTCAGGCTGGCACTTAACCACTGAGTCACACCAGCCATGGCACAATCTGTGTTTTTAATAGGCCTTCCAGGGGAGTCTGACACTTGCTCAGGTTAGAGAACTACTGCTCTGAATTATAACAGAATGGTAGAGTTCATGATATTGAGTTTTGCCTTACCATTTATAATTATATTCCATATCTGCATATTTTAGCTATGTAAAATTTTCTTGTACTGCACATTGTCCATTTTATTGAGAAAGAGATCATTCTGTCAATCTGTATTTTTTGAGGATATCCTGCATAATTGAGATTGGAGTTCAATTTTTTTCTATAGAAAAATTTGAAGATAACCTAAAATCGCAGTATTTCTGGAGGCCCAAAAGAATGGAACTTAGTTTTGGAATTCACCATTTTGCAGGAAAGGTAAGAACTTTGAAGAATTATGAATGAGTTTCTCTTTAGTCTGTTGTTGAATGATCAGAGTAGGTGTGAAATGGTGGCCCAAAATATACATAGATGGTTACAGTGAGATAGCCACTTGTTTTGTCCCTTGTCTACCCCCAACTCTGCTCTCCAGCTTCCTGCAGTCTGCCCTGCCCTTCTGCAGCCACTCCCACTCCAAGGTGACCACTTCTAGCATCTGTCTTGAAAAGGTGAAGGAAGGAAGGAAGGAAGGAAGGGAGGGAGGGAGGGAGGGAGGGAGGGAGGGAGGGATCCTTCTTAGTTCAGCAAACACAAGGTAATAGTTTTTTTAGAGGAATTTTTATTAAGAAACTAAGGGAAGACAAGAAGGAAAAGAAAGAGACATGCCTTGAACAGCCTATCTTTCTGATACTGACACTTGGCTTTGGGTGAGGTTGGTTAACAGTGGGTACCTAGTTTTTCCTTCTGTTAGCGATAGCTGGGAACGTCTATTATAAACTGCATTTTTTCAGACATTAGGCACTTCTCTCTTCACTGCAGCCTTTGTCTCTCCTCCCTCCCAACAGGAGAAGGTTCCAGGCTGTGGGTATGGTCAGGGAGCTGAGCTAACCCAGGTAGATGAAATTGGCTGATGGACTGGTGCACAGTTAGAAGAAATGCTTGTGCATCACCAAATACACATTCCCACACCAGGGCAAACCTCCGCACCCAGAGGACATTTTCCTTCCTTCTGCAGAGGAGAACAGGTCATTCCCTCACAATGATGTTAGAAATATGGGAGGACTAAGAAGATATTAAAATCAGGAAAGAATGCAATGAATTAAAAATGCATAAACAAAATAAAATAATGCAGAACACTGAGCTCTCTAGTTTACTAGAACTGTAATATTCCCCAGACTTGTCACCAAAAAAATCTCAGTATTATATGTATAGCCTCTATGATGATTTTTAGCATCTGATTTTTTTAAAGCCTTCTTTAAAACAGCCATTAACAATTGCCTATGATCACTTTATCTACTTTTTAGTAACTGTATCAGTCTGCTGGGGCTGCCATAATAACAAAAACACACAGGCAGGGGGGCTTAAACAACAGAAATTTATTTTTTCACAGTTCTGGAAATTACAAATCCGAAATCAAGTTGCCAGCAGGGTTGGTGTCAGGTGAGGCCTCTCTTCCTGGCTTGAAGACAACTGCCTTTTTGCTCTGTCCTCACATCTCCTTTTCTCTGTGAGCACGTGAGTGAGGGTAGAGAGAGACGTATCTCTGATGTAGCTTCCTCATCTTATAAGGACACCAGTCCTATGGGATTAAGACCCCACCCTTATGACATCATTTCACCTTTGTCACCTGCTCAAAGACCCTCTCTCTAAATAGTCACATTAGAGGTTAGGGATTCAACATACTAATGTTAGAGGAACACAATTCAGTTCAGAACAACAGCCATCTTACAGAAATCTTTGGGTTACACTGATCTTTAGAAAGCCTTTAAATTTGGTAGTGCCAGAAACGTGAGCACCCACAGTGGACTTAGACCACACTGCTACGGAGACAAAATCTGTAATGACCAATTCACTGCAGTGAACCGATTATCACAGAGATCAGAATGCCTGGGTGGCCCCATATACTTCCTTCACGTCACCCCCACCCCACCGGAAATGCACCAAATGGGAGGAATCCGACTTCTCTTTTCATTTCAATCCAAATAAAATCAGTGAGACGAATCTTTCTCTGACAAGATTTACTGTAAACAGGGAGAGGGTTGCTTTTCCCACCAGGTTATAAGGGACTACCTTTATAAATCTTTGTATACCTGTTACTCGGCACAGGGTGAACTCTCAATAAATATCTACTGATGATGATGTGACAGTGACACTGATTGTGATGATAATGACATACTTTATCAACAGGTCCTCTATAATGCAAGTGGGTTCTTAGCTAAAAATAGAGACACTCTTCCAACTGATATTGTGCTACTTTTGAGGTCATCAGAAAACAGTGTAATCCGGCAACTAGTCAACCACCCTCTGACAAAAACAGGTAAGCTAAGACAGTTTCCTTTGAATGAAAAGGTTTCTCAGGCCTGATCAAATAGTTTCTGATTGTGATTTTAATGAGTAAAATCCTCAATTTTTTTGTTGGTTTGTTTTCAGCTCATTAAATATGCAGTTATCAATATCCTCTGCCTACATCATCTGAAGAAAATAATAAAACATAAAGAAGGCAGGTTTTTATGAAAGAAAGTGAAGCACTCCCCAGAAAATAGGTGATGCCCTAGCTGCTCCTGGGAAGAATAGGCTCCCCTCCAGAGAGATCAGAATTGCCTGCTGTTTCAGAGTGGGCAGCATTTTGGTTTAGTGAGCTCTGCCTGATTTATTCAAAACTCACATGGTCTTGTTCCATTCAACTATATACATTCTAGGATTTGCTTTTAAGTAAAAGAAAAAAAATGTGTTTGGGGGTTGTTTTCTTTATTGGCATTTAAAATTGTTCTCTGTATTTTTAATAGTTTTATTTAGGCATAGCTGACATAAATAACACATATTTTGACAGTAAAATTTGATGAGTTTTGACATACATAAACACCTGCAAAATATCACCACAATCAATAATGAACCTATTCATCACCCCCAAATGATGTGTCTTCATGACCCTCTGTAATCCTTCCCGCTACTCCTCCCCACCTTAACCAACTGTTCTAGCATTTGTTGAAAAGATGTTCATTCCCTCAGTGAATTTCTTTTGCAGTTGACTCTACAGGAATAGGTCTGTGTTTAGGCTCTCTACTGTCTGTTACTTATAGTTGTCTCTTTCTGCTAGTACCATACTTCTTGATTATAGTAACTTTATAAAAAAAGCTTGAAATCTGAAGTATGTTACCCAACTTTGTTCTTTTTCAGAGTTGTTTAGACAATTATAATGCCTTTGCTTTTTCATGTAACTTTTAGAGTGTGTTTGTCAACTTCTACCCAAAATCCCATTGAGACTTTGTTTGGAATAAACTGAAGTTATTATATTCACTTTAGAAGAAATGATATCATCACAATAATGAGTCTTCCAATCAAGAAGCACGATGTAGCTCTCCATTTAAGTCTTCCTTAATTTCTGTCTGCAATATTTTATAGTTTTCAATGTACAAATCTTGCACATCCTTTGCCAAATTATCTGCTAGTGTATCACATTTTAAGCTATCATAAATGATAACTTTAATGCAAGTTCTGAGTGTTTAATTAATTTTTATCTATTAATCTTTTGCCCTGGAATGTTGCTTGATTCATTTATTAGAGTAGGTTTTATTTATTTATTTATTTACTTACTTACTTATTTTTGGTAATATTTGTAGAATGTTCTATATAGATAGTCACATCATTTATAAATAAAAAGGTTTCTCTGTTTTTCCTTCTGTTTGCTTTTTATTTCTTCCTCTTTCCTGGTTGTCCTGACTAGAATCACCAATGCAATGTTGAATAAACGTGGCAAGAAAGGACGTTCTCACTTTATTCCTGATCTTTGGGCAAAAGCATTCAGTTTTTCCCCATTAAGTAAGATGTTCTTTACCAGGAAGAATAAGTTAGTTTCTAGTCCTAGTTTGCTGAGTTTTTATCAGACATGCATGTTTGAACTTTGTCAAATTTTTTTCTGCATCTGATATATTTTATTTTTTTACATTTTAATCTGTAAATATGGTCAGTTACATTGATTGCTTTTTGACTGTTATACCAACTTTTTATTCCTCAGAAAAACTGGACATGGCCATGATGCATTGGATGTTTAATGTATTACCTGATTCAATTTGCTAACATTTGGTTAAGAATTTTTTATATATATTCATGGATATTGGACTGTAGTTTTCTTTTCTTCTGATTATTTTTTCTGATTTTGGAATCAGAGTAATACTGGCCTCATAAAGTATATTGGGATGTATTGCCTCATCTTCAATTTTCAGGAAAAGTAAAATTAGTATTACTATCATTCTAAGTTGCTTTGTAGGATTCACCTGTGAAGCCATCTGGGCCCGAAGGGCTTTTTGTGAGAAGGTTTTTAATGACAAATTCAATTTCTTTAATAAATATGAGACTATTTAAGTTATCTAATTTTTAATAAGCTTTAGTAGGTTGCATCTTCTAAGAAATTTGTCTATTTCAGATAGGGGGAGGGTGGTAATGGGAGGGAGGGAGGTGAGGTGGGAGGGCTTGATTGGGTGCGAGGTAGGGAGGGGGGGTGGGAGGACTTGAATGGGAGTAAGGGGGTGAAAACTGTACTTGAACATTCATTTAAATAAAAAAAAGAACACTGTAGAACAATTGAAATAAAAAAAGAATTACAATAAAAAAAGAAATTTGTCTATTTCATCTGTATAGTCAAATTTATTGATATAAATTTGATTATATTGTTTCTTTATTATATTAGTATCTGTAGATCTTAAAGTTATATCAGCTCTCTCATTCCTGATATTGATAATGTCTGCCCTTTCAATTTTATTCTTGATAGATTGTCTAGAGACATCAATTTTAGTAATATTCTCAAAGAACCAGCTTATGGTTTCATTGATATTCTCTATTGATTTTGCTTTCTATTTGTAGTGGGGTTTTTTCACTTTTATTTTTATTGCCTTCTTTTTTCTGTCTACTTTGGGTATTTTGGTTTTTTCCCCCTAATTTCTAAGGTGAAAGCTGAGGTCAGTGATTTAAGAAAATGTTTCTTCTTTTCTAATATAGATATAGGCACTAATATGTTATTTACAAGTCTTATATTTAATTTCTAAATGTGTTGGGACTTTCCAGACACCTTTTTGTTATGGACTTCTAATTTATTCAATGTTGATCAGAAAGCATACTTTGTATGATTTGATCTATTTAATTTTATTGAAACATTTCTATGGCTCAGGATATGTTCTATCTTGTTTTATGTTTCATTTGCACTTGAAAATAATGTATATTCTGCTGTTGTTCAGTGGAGTGCTCTACAAATGTCAATTAGTTTACTTGTTTGATAATATTAGTCAAATCTTCTGTATTCTTACTGGTTTTCTTCTGGCTCAATCAATTATTGAGAGAGGGGTTTGAAATATCTGACTACAGTGGTCAATTTATTGATTTTTCCTTTCATTGCAATCATTTTTGCTTCATTTATTTTTAAGGTCTACTAGTGGGTGCATAAAAATTTAGGATTGTTTTATCTTCTTGATGAATAGGCCCCTTTATTATTATTAAGTGACCCTTTACCTCTGGTAATATTCTTTTTCTGAAATCTACTTTGCCTAATAATGATATGGAGACTCCAGCTTTCTTGTGATTCGTGGTTGAATGGCATTTTTTATACGTTTAATTTCAATTCATTTTTGTGTTTCTATTTAGAGTGGTTTTTCTGTAGATAACATATAGTTGGACCTTGCTTTTATAAATCCAGTCTGAAAATCTCTGCCTTTTAATTGTGGTGATCAAAACATTTACATTTAATGTGATACATTTGGGTTGACTCTACCATCTTGCTATTTATTTTATACTGGTCACACCTGTTCTTTACCCAGGCTTTACCCTGTCTGCATTTCAGCTCAAAACCTCTTCAGAAAGAGAAATCTGGGGGAATCACAGGGCTCACTTCATTTATTTCCCTTCTGTCGGGATCACTGTCCCGTACTGCTTTATTCACAATGAGTAAAAACTGCTCCTCCTAGAAAAATATTGTATGATTCCAACCAAATGAGACAGTCAAATTCTTAGAGACATAAAGCAGAATTATGGCTATCTGGAGTTAGAGGATGAGAGATTGGGAAGTTGGTGTTTAACATGTGCGGAGTTTCAGTTTTAGGACATGGGAAGAGCTATGGAGATGGGTGGCAGTGATGGTTGCACATCATTATGAATGTATTTAATACCACTGAACTATACGCTTTAAAATGGTTAGATGCCTGCCCTGGCCAGATGGCTCCGTTGGTTGGAGTGTTGGCCCATACACCAAAAAGTTGCAAGTTTAAACCTCAGTCAGGACACATACCTAAGTTGCAGATTCAAATGGGAGGCAACCAATTGATGTTTCTCTCTCACATGTTTCTCTTTCTCCCTTCCCCTCTCTTTAAAATCAGTAAAGCCTCAGGTAAGGATTTAAAAAAATAGAAAAGAAAAACATTGTTCCATATATCTTGGTTTTTTTTTTTTTACTTGTTTCAGTTAATCTAGTCTATCTTTTTGCTTCTAAAACCAGAAGCAAGTTTTCAGTTTTGAGTTTCACAATTACCATCTCCTTCTGTATCTACCTACAGCATCTATGCATCTAACTTCATGTTTTTCACCCTTATAAAATATGCAGCCAAGTTCTTAATACTACATTATGCCTCCTATCAGCAGAGCAGTTCGTTCTCTAGATGAAGAGAAGAACTTCATAGTCAAAAGGCGTATCAGGAACTCAAAACCTCAAAACTATCAAAAGTATATGGGGTTTATATTCACTTAGCTGTGCAAACATATAGTAACAACAAAAGCAATATATAAATGTGTTTGAGAATGGCATTGTGCTAGGTATTATGCCAAGTACTTTTATTTACTCCTAAAAACACTCTGTGGAAGAACTACTTTTACAGATGAGACATTGAGGCTCAGAAATGTTGAGCAGCCTTCCCACTGTCATCTCACAGAAGCAGGCTTGAAAATCCAGGTTCTTCAATCCTACATTTAAGCTGTCTCTGAGATTCTAAAATAGGATATGGCCTTTTGCATTTATGGCTTCAAATATGAAAGAGTTCAGCCACTATTAGGGGGAAATGTAGCCCAGTTCCTTGCAGCTCACATCTCTGGTTTGGTTCATCATAGGTTTGTTCATCAGGTCAACTATAAAGCAAACTGGATATATTTTCTAAAATTAAGATTTATGCTAATTTTAGTTCCTATCAAAATGCATAGATGGATTTTTAAAAGACTTTTACTGTTTGTTAAATGATTTGATGACTAGTATATACATTTTGTTAACATGAAATTATTAATCCTTTACTTAATTTCCTCTGATTTTTTAGTTTTTAGATAAACTTAAAATTTTAGGTTTCATTTAGGTAATACTAAGTATCTATTAAGTAGTCTGTCCTAATCAATGTGCTACTAGCAATTTGTATATTCATCCTGCTTCTAAGAAATCTCCATGTCTGTGATAATTTTTTTCTAAAATTCCCTGGTAATCCTAATAATAATAATAGAAATCCTTGAAGTTCTTATCTGGAGAGCACCTGTTCCTATCTCTCTCTACCTTTCTGTATTCAGTGAGTTGCACCTTTGAAGAGTGAACAATGCAGTGTGCAGTGTGAGCCCAGCACAAAAGCTGCTGCAAACACTCATCTCAGCAGGGAAGTGGGTGTCGGGGTAAACAGAGCAGAGCGCTGCGGGCCACACCCCAGGCAGAGTTCCTTCCTTACCATCATCTCAGAGCCACCTTTTCAACCACAAAGCATGTGAAGGATTTGCCAAAAACATCTAGCTTCTGCTTACTACCTAAGAGAATGAGAGCGAGGATAAATTTTCTTCCTAAAGTGATACCCAATTCTGGAGATTTTTGAACATTACTGTTAGCATGATAAACTCTTGGATTGTGGGTGGTTGTCCTATTGTGCTTGGCGAAGTGTGGGAGAGGAGTGAAAGTGAACTAACATTTCCAGGTGCCTACCAGTGACAGACATACTATCACATTGCATCAAAATTCTGTGAGGTAGACATCATTTTCCCCATTTTATGGATCCAAACTACAACCACAGACTTAAGTAAATACCCCATTGGTAGGTAACACAATTTAAGTACCACGGCTGGTATTCAAACCCAGGTCTTCCTGGCTTTGAAGGTCATTATTTTTTCCCTACACCATCATATTTTCATGACCTTTGGTTGTAAACATTCATATAGCCCTCGCACCAATCACAAACTTTTGAATATTAGGTTGAAATTGTCTGGTGCTCTCAGCCATACTTGAATCACTATAGCCCCTTCATAGGAATTAATGATCTACATGATTTTTAGGCCAGTTATATAATTTGTCTTTGTGTTAAAGAAAATCTCAGATGCCATTTAACATATACACAAAAGAAGCAAATCACTTCCTTTGTCACAATCACCCTATATCTTATTGCAATTAAAAGGAAATCCAAAATTTACCTCTATCTTTCCATTCCCCAACCTGGATTTTTTCCTGAATTAAAATTTTCTTATAAATCTTTACATAATATTATTTGATCTTTAAGTTTCTTAATAAATAGTTAACTAATGATTTAAGTTTGAATATTTTGGGATATACAGTGCTTATTTTAATATTTAAGTAATTGGGGAAAATCTTCTAGTCATGAGGATTCTAAAATATATATTATTTTTATCTAAATTCCAATAGGTAATCTTCCACATTCAAAAACTAAAAATGTAATAAACTATCAAATGAGAATTTCAGAAAAATCAGTCAACCTGACAAAGGTAAGAAAATGCATTTTTAAGAATCATTTACAATGGCAATATTTGTGTGCTTCTAAAAGTAAAGTCTTTTCCTTCATTTTCCTCTTTGATTTTGTTTGCTGCTTAAACAGATATTTATGTTATGTTTGTATTACTGCTAGATGCTAAAACAATCATGCATTTCTGATATATTCTTAACTCCTCATTTATAGCTAGTTTTTTTTTTTTTTGTAAATGTGTATCTGTTTTTTCTTTAAAGATTTTATTTATTTATTTTTAGAGAGGGAAGGGAGAGGGAGAGAGAGAGAGAGAAACATCAATGTGCGGTTGCTGGGGGACATGGCCTGCAACCTAGGCATGTGCCCTGACTGGGAATCGAACCTGCGATGCCTGGTTCGCAGCCCGCGCTCAAACCACTGAGCTATGCCAGCCAGGGCTATAGCTAGTTTTAACATTACACTAAAACAAACTAAAAATGTATTAGCCAAGATCAGAGATATCCACATTCTATGCATGACCAAACCAAGTTCCAATGAAAATATGAACAGTTACCTTAAAAAATTACCTCAGTACTCCTGGTCAAGGTGGTGGCATAGGTAAATGCGGCTTACCTCCTCACACAACCACATCAAAATTACAACTAAATTGTAGAACAAAGATCTCTCAGAACTGTCACAAATCAAGTTGAATGGAAGTCTGACAACAACGGAATTGAAGAAATCACATCCATCCAGACCAGTAGGAGGGGCAGAGCGTGGAAGGGGCTGGTCCCACATCCATGTATAGTAAGTAAAAATTTGGGAAGGATATCTCAGGGGTGAGGAGTCCCAGCCCCACTTTAGGCCCCCAGCCTAGGGTTCCAGTGCCAGGAAGATAAGTCCCCATAACTCTGGCTGCAAAAACTAGTGGAGATTGAGTCAGTGGAAGAAACTTCTCAAGTCCCAAGCAGTTAAATAACTCTCACACAGACTTACTCAGACTCAATTCCTTTGAACTCCAGCACTGGGGTAGCAGCTTAAAAGGGACTAGTGGCATACAGGGAAGAACTGAAGTGTCTGGCATTAAGGTGAGAGCAGGGGGGTGGGAGGGCAGTGGGAAGACAGCTTTATCCCAGATGGAAAAGTGGACAGAGGCCATTGCCCCTTTTCTGAATCTCCCCCGCCGCCTACACACACACACACACACACAGAGTCAGAGAACTAGCAGGCAGGAGCTATATCTGAGACTCCATTAACCTGGCTAACACTGTTTTCTGTTCCCTGGAGATACCCTGAGACTCTGTCCCACCCAATTATGAACCCACCCAAGCAATTAACAATAACTTTTCCATATGAATGCCTGGTCATTGGAAAAGTGATGCTCATGCTCATGTTTCACAACTTCCTAAATCCTTTCTAACATGCAACAGCCAGCCTCAGTGAGCCCCCAGCACCTGTTCTCTTGCTAAGTGGCCCCAGGTCCAGCACTAGCAGCAGCCAGCATAGATTCACAAAATGGCTTTGCCTGGGAATTTCTAAGCCCAGCAAATGTAGCAGTCATCTCAGATTGCTTTATAGCTCATGTATGGTAGCCCTAGACAGAACACAAGTGGGGACTGACCTTGGCCTGCACTACCCAAGAAACCTCAGAGCTTGCTCACCCAGTGGACAGCTACAGACCACATCAAAACGCCACAACCCTGCATCTGTACAGCTGACCCTCCACGGAGGGCAGAGGGTTATGGTCAGTGGTCACAGTCAGTCCCTGCAGCTGACTAGCCTGGCAAAATTCCTTCTTTTGACCTGCCAATAGCAATCAAGGCTCAGCTAGAGCCTTGTGTACTCAGAGGAGAGTGTACTCAGCCCATATGGGGGGCGCATGTCGAGTAACCAGCTTGGGTGATAGGGGCAGCTGTGTCAGTGGATCCTCCAGGACAAGTACTATACTAGGCCACGCTACCAATACAGAGTGTCATAGCAGCTCTACCTAATATGTAGAAACAAACACAGGGAGGCTGCCAAAATGAGGAGACAAAGAGGCATGGCCCAAACGAAAGAACAGATCAGAATTCCAGAAAAAGAGGTAAACAAAATGAAGATAAGCAATCTATCAGATGCAGAGTTAAAAACACTAGTAATAAATATGCTCAAGGAACTTAGTGAGGACCTCAGCAGTATAAAAAAGATCCAGTCAGAAATGAACGATACACTAATTGAAATAAAGAACAATTTACAGGGAAACACCAGTAGAGTGGATGAAGCTGAGAATCAAATCAATGATTTGGAACATAAGGAAATAAGAAAACAACCAATCAGAACAACAAGAAGAAAAAAGAATCTAAAATATGAGGATAGTATAAGCAGCCTTTCGGACAACTTCGAGCAGTCCAGCATTCACATTATAGGGGTGCCAGAAGAGAAAGAGCAAGAAATTGGAAACCTATTTGAAAAAATACTGAAAGAAAACTTCCCTAATTTGGTGAAGGAAATAGACATGCAAGTCCAGGAAGCACAGAGATTCCCAAACAAGATGGATACAAAGAGGCCCATACCAAGACACGTCATAATTAAAATGCCAAACATTAAGGATAAAGAGAAAATCTTAAAAGCAGCAAGAAAAAGCAGTTAGTTACCTGTGGACGAGTATTCATAACTGTCAGCTGATTTTTCCAAACAAACTTTGCAGGCTAGAAGGAATTGGCAAGAAATATTCAAAGTCATGAAAAACATGGACCTGCAGCCAAGAGAGCTCTGCCCAGCAAAGCTGTCATTCAGAATCGAAGGGCAGATAAAGAGCTCTTCCCCCAAAAACAACACAAAACAAAACAAAACAAAACAAAAAAACCCCAAACCTAAAAGAGTTCATCATCACCAAACCATTTTTATATGAAATGTTAAAGGGATCTGAGAAAAAGAAGATCAAAACTATGAACAAGAAAATGGCAATAAATATCTGTCAACAATTGAGTCTAAAAAAAATAAACTAAGCAAACAAAAAGAACAGAAATAGAGTTACAGAGGGGTACAAAGAGCATTTGATGATTGCCATATGGGAGGGGATTAAGGGGAATAGGTAAAAAGGTGAGGGAATTAAGAAGTACAAGTAGGTAGTTACAGAATAGCCACAGGGATGTGAAGTACAGTATAGGGAGTGGAACAGCCAAAGAACTTACAGGCGTGACCCATGGACATGAACAATGGTGTGGGGATTGCCTGAGGGTTCCGGGGGTACTCTTTGGAGGGGTGCAAAGGGAGTCAAATTGGGACAACTATAATAGCAAAATCAATAAAATATAATCAAAAAAGAAAAAACAATTACCTTAAAGAAAAAATATGAGGGACATTTTGTTGCCTTATGTATTGAATGCATAGACTATGATAACCTGAAGGAAAATTCCATGTGCTCCCTATGGATCACAAAGCACAGTCAGTACTGAGGCATCACTGTCGCCCTTGGTCTCCTCAGGGTGGAACTGGAGAAACCACACGTCACGCCAGAGAGACAACCAACATGAAGACACAAACAGTTGCATCATATTTTAGGGTAAGATATTAAATTATGATGTGTTGTGCTTAAAGATGTTATTTATTCTAAATGAGAGTGACAGATCAAAAGCTAGTAATATAGTGTGCTATCAGCAAAAAAGAATTTTTACTGTATTTTAATTACTATTTGTTAGATATAAGATATAGTATACACTCAAAAATTACTATATACAAAAATTACACTGTAAAATTACTATATACTAGGTCCATCTTAATAGAGGGTCTGTACCTGGATTAAAATTTGTCCATAGAACCAAATGCATTTCCACCAGAATAGAACTTAAAAAAGAATTTCAATTTGATGCTATGGTAACTATTAATGCTCCTTCCCACTCCTGAATAATTTTAGGATAGACAGACAGGACAAGATTGAGCATTCATTCCCATTCCATGTCTTGCTGCACACAGATAAGGTGAAACCTCAAAAGAACGAACACAGAGTAACCGCAGCCGGGTCCCTAGGGAGAACCAATGCCTAAACTGCAGGAAGCTCTCGCCCAGCTTCCCAAGACATGTCTATCACCTTTGTATCTACACTGTCTGGCAGATGTTTGCAAGACTAGAGAAATGATGACTCACTGATAAATGTAATGAGAAAGGGCTCCAAAATAACAAATCCAGCCATGTGATGACACATCTGAGTCTCAGGGCCGAGAGGAAGCCATGCGAATCCAATGCTGTGTCAGTTACCCAATGCCAGTGTTTGGTTTGCTCCTGCCTTATAACTGTAGGCTTCTGTGTTTCCAGCACTGAAAGAGATCCAGCCATCAACAGCCATCAATGTCCACACATTCATTCCCTGGCCAACTACCTATATCCTGGTCTCTAACATACTGGTTTCCTGGGATTCTACTTTTAATTGAACCATGATTATCTTAATATGTTATATATTTACTTAATCGGCTACTAGTTTTTTATACTTAGGAAATTGGCTGCTGCTTTAATAAGGTATTGCTGCATAACAGTTTTCTTATTTGTATGATTTTTTAAAATCTAAAATAAATTAGAAAATTATCAATCTAAAGCAGATTAGAGAACTTACATGGATTTGCTTATTTTTATAACTATGTCCTACCTATTAAACTGCCTTAACTTCTCAGTCCTTGTGTTAAAGTAGGAGATGATTCTGACAGGGACTGAAGTGTGTTTACTTAAGTTCTTTCTATAAAGAAAGAGCTAGATAAGGAAATTAGTAGCATACGCAGGAAGCTAGATTGTGTGCTTAAATACTGTAATTTGGCAAGTCCCCCTGAGAGGATATAATTGCTTATAAACTATATCAAAAATAATTTAATCTATTAATCAAAGTTGCCTTTAGAATTTACAGACAAATTTTTTAAAGAATTTATTTATTTATTTTTAGAGACAGGGGAAAGGAGGAAGAAAAAGAAGGAGAGAAATATCAATGTGTGGTTGCCTGTCATTTGGCCCCTACTGGGGACCTGACTCACAACCCAGGCATGTGTCCTGACTGGGAATCGAATTGGCGACCCTTTGGTTTGCAGCCCACACTCAGTCCACTGAATTACACCTGCCAGGGTACAGGCAAATTTTTAATAGCTAAGTTCCCAGTTATTGCCTCTACATTTTTATGAGGAAATCTGGCTTTTAAAATATACTATACAATCATCAAAAGAAAAAAGCAAACAAAACATAACCAGAGACATTGAAATTAAGGACAATCTAACAATAACCAGAGGGGAGGGGGGAGGGGACAATGAGGGAAAGGGTTTTCAGGAACCACTTTAAAGGACACGTGGACAACACCAAGGGGGAGGGTGGAAACAAGGGAGGGAGGGAGGTTTTGGCTGAGGTGGGGGGAGTGATGGGGGAAAAATACAGATAACTGCAATTGAACAACAATAAAATAATTTAAAAAATAAAAATGAAATATACTATATATAAAATTGTCATTAATACAAATTTCCCTCCATTTACTATGAGTTAACACAAGCATGTTTAATATTCAGTTTTTAGTTTTTGTTCCTTACAATAAAAAGAAAGACCTACAAGCTCATAAGCTTTTGTATGCCACACTGGGAAATTTATTTTTGTTGCATATTTTAGTATTCCCTGATGGATTTGTTATCTAAAATGGTGGTGGGCCAACCTCATTTTGTTCGTTGCATCAAACCAAATAATGAACGTCAGGCAAGAAAATATGACAAAGAGAAAGTTCTGCTACAGCTTCGCTACACAGGAATTCTGGAAACAGCAAGGATTCGAAGGCTAGGATACTCACATCGGATACTTTTTGCTAACTTCATAAAGCGGTATGTGGATTCCTTTTTAAGTTTCCATGTGTAATTTATATCAAAATTCTTCAGAAGATTATAGGAAACAATAAGAAACAATTGCTTAGGCACTCTTGGGAGAAAGAATTTTGTTCATGCTAAGGATTGTGTGTTGAAAGAGAAGGTAACCAGTCTGGTTACTGTCAGTAGTTTGCTTGCTTGTCTGTTTTGTTGATTAGTTTCCCCTTATAGGTGAGATCATATGGTATTTGTCCTTCACCACCTGGCTTATCTCACTCAGCATAAT